>DWQT01005167.1:0-10527 GCA_018244895.1 Myscelus amystis hages | reverse complement strand
ACACTGCTGTTATAAGGCAGAAATAGGTGTGGCGGTGGTGCCGCCGGAGTCGAACCACAGAGTGTTCTACCACCTACGGGTACCTGTCGTTCGGGTTTAGGTGTAAAATGTAGCACTTTGTATTTAGACGGTAACGTATGTACCGGGTAAGTAATTTTAATATATGTCCCTGTAAGAAAATATGAGATATAGGTATGTGGACGGGATATGACAAAAAAAACGAATTTGTTACATAAATATTCGAACAAGGATCCTTTGAGGCAACTTTGGCCGGGCATAAATATTCTGTGACTTCAATGGAAACGTGAACGCAGTATGGTAAGTACCTATATGTTAAATTTTATTAATAGTAACCAAACCGTTAATTTTTAATTAATTCATTTTATTTTTAAGAGATAGCATGAAAGAACTGGCTTCCCGTAAATATGCCAGTAAAAACGCGTTTCCTGGTTTTAACAATGAAAACATTAAATTTACTTACCCTTAAGACTGCTTTTAATTGTGACTATCCTTAATGGCACACATTTTTTGCAGTCAAAATCGGTGATTATGATATTATATTTATTTCGATTGCTTTCATCTTTATTCCAGTTCTAAAATAAAAGATAAAACAGCCCCATAAACAAAATTAAAAGAAAAAAAATTAAATTAAACTATAAAAAAAATCTCATTAGGTCACGTACCAACAGAATTGGTAGTCAAACGTAAGGCAGTTATACACAAAGAACAGGGCCTTCAAGCGGTCAGTTGTAAGCTACATTTGTGGCAGTTACTTACCACAAGGGTTAAGACGCTAATAGCACGGCCTTAAGTGCTAACCTCCGATTATCCAGATTATATGGCCACACTAAATCATCCAATACTTAGCCCCTTTCTTTACGTCGCCCCAGTGTGAACCGCGCTCCGTAATATTGAAGAATTGTCCCATCAGAAAAGGGTTTCATATTTCATTACGATCAATATAAAGGTTGCGTCGTAAAAATTGCAAATAAGACCAATTTTAATATATGATAGCCGCGTAATGAAATGGGCGTGATTACAGCACGTGTTCCACTACTCACGAGAAGATACGTTTTATGGAATTGAATAATAATAATAATAGATATGGAATGGAAAAATATAAGAAGATAAACCGATTAGTTCTACTCATCAGCCTTTAGAAAGCTTCTGGATATAGGACTTTTCTAAACAACCACTCTTGAATCAGACTTAGTAAAGTTGAAATCGTTGACGAGCATTGGACATTGAAGTGACCATGAGAAGACCCCAACATCCGAAGAAGAAAGATCTTCAAGAAGTCATTTACAGTATTTAAAAATATAGTCTATGTACATCCTCAATTAATCCAAGCTACGTACTACGTACTACATCAATTAATCCATAAAACATAAGCAATACGAGACGACTGGTAAAGTGTAATGAAGGCTGAAAATGTCTTGTACTCTCCAATAAACTATGTATATGCCGTTTTCTTTGAGTTTGAACTTTGATTTGGTACGGTTTAGTACCGACATTAAACTAACTTCAACCTAAATAAGAATCTCGTAAATTCCTATTGGCTTATTATTATTATTTATAAATTTAATCTTTAACAGTGAGACCAGTTCGTAAAGTTATTATCGCAGAAAAGTTATGATTCCAATTCATTTTTGAGATGAGTTGGTGCGCAGATGAAATTTATTCACGAGCTAAACTTTTTGGCGGAGGGTACCTACGAAATCTGTGACGTAAAACTTTCTCTACGTGTCGCAGTGGACTAATAAATTTGACACTAGTTCGCTGAAGCATTTTTATGTTCTACACGAAAAACTGATCGTACAATGTTCAGTTCTCGAACAGTGATCGAGTTTTTCAATAAAATATTTAATATTGGAAACTCCAATTTGCAACTTTTATAGAAAAAAAAAATACAGAACATTGCAAACGATATCAGGAACTTTTAGGTATAAAATTAATTGGCAGTCTATCAACTTTGGTACTTTTTATTTAATTCGTACCTACCTATGTTATCATTGCAAAGTGTCGGTTATGAATATTTCAATATCATCTTTATTATTTACTAATTTCTGATACTGTACGGTGTAAATTACAAATAGATATTATACATAATATAATGACAGTATCATTGTTACCAATAATGACTAAATTTGATGCTAGCGGGTCAACTTTACGGAAGTTTTCCAGTAACCAAGCAATTAGCTACAGACTAAACGATAGCGGTGCACCCTAGCAGGCTCTATTAACGCACAATGGGCTGCGAGAAGCCTATGGAAAGCTGTGCAGCTAGGCGCTCTATAATGGCAGTAAAACTAATTTGTGTCTAGACTAAATTGTACTCAGTGCCACTAGAACTACTAACCAATACTAATGTTTGGTATTTTTTTTTGTTTCCTTTTTTTATTTTTTCTCTCTATTTAATTGTTAACTTTACCTTGCCTCACTATTTATTTAAAAAAATTAAGTACTTAATTTTTTCCCATATTCTTTACAATTGTAACTGAATTTTATGATATTTTTTTGGTCAAACAAAGACGACCGTTTTAAGTATTCACTTAATTAGCTATTATATTCTTTGACGTGAAGATAGTCGCAGACTTTTATTTATATAATATTTTGTTACAAGTATTGCGTCATTATGAATTTGGAAATTTTAAGGTACCCCTACGCTGTTTAAATAAGTATCAATGCAAAGCTTAACTAATGAGCATACCAAAAATCAATATAGACTAGATAGGATAATTTAAAAAATGTTAGTTTTATGCATAACAGAGGCATACATAAAAAGGAAGTTTACTAAAATTGTAAGTCTGTAAGACTCACAGTCGTAACAGAAGAAGCACATAATTCACTGTTTCCAATTACGGCCTCAGCCGATGTTTCCTGACCGACAGCTCATTTGCCTGTCAATTGTGAAGAACCCTTTATCTGCGATGGTTTGCTATTCAGTGTATACACAGCGTTAGCGTCTTCGAAGTACGTATGCGGTTTTACTCACCACATTGCAATCGCACAGCGCAGAGACAAAAGACGATTTACTCGGATATTCATCGGAAATATTCACTACTTACATGTTTTCTGGTTTGTTAAAAAGCGCATGTTTCATAGACCGTTCGGAAATAGTGAATACAAAAACGTTGACCGCACTTTTGTTTCGCGATTGTGGTTTTTACAATACCTTTCTCGATTTTACGCGCAAGTTATAGCACTAATCTGGGGGCATGGTAGTGCCCCGTCAAGACGAGCCAAGCGAAGCGCAAGAGCACTACCTACCTTTCCTCGAAACATTTCGTCGTATCTTGGCAGGATTTTGACATGAAAATGTTTTTGGTGGGATATTTATTTCCTAAATATTCATCACTATATTACTTTGAGGACGAACGGAAATTAACATAAGTTAATACAATCTTCTCGATTAAGAATGTGAATCGATTAAATGACTCTCTTAATTTAGAAACGATTCAGTTTTCACACTTAAAGAACTGGCCAAAATCCAATTGTTTCCCAACGTTCGGAAGATTTTTAAAATTAGTTCTATATTCCAAATTTAAAAAATGAGGACATCGGGATTGTTTGGAATAGCGAATTAGAATCCGAATGATGATTGCGATCCATTAACATCGTACTTCGAATGTGTATCTTGCGGTAATTGGGGCAGATCTCCAGTTTACTCTCCCACACTGGTTCCCTGGAGATCGTATGAAATAACGGTAAGCACCAAATCTGACCAAAACTTTTAAGCTACCATCATCCAGTGTTATCTAAGGGAAATTGACTAATAGTAACAATAGAGACATCACGAAAATATGCCAACACGAATAGACGATGAAAACTTTGAAAATTCATTTTTTTGTAATATTTACGTACAAGTTTTGAGCTTAAAAATACAACATATTACTTTATTTCGGAATCATTCAGACACACTACAATTGTGTCTATGTACATACATATAAACACAACTACACAATATGTATGCACATAAACAAGAATTTATATTAATAATATTAAAAACAATTATTATTGAAAATGAAAGTTACATCAGTTACTGCGACCCCAACATTAAAAAAGACCTCATAAATAACAATATGAAATATGAAATCCGGTCACACTACAGCCATTATTCAATAAAAGTGCCATGCTACGAAATTACAGTAATCATTGCAGTATCTAACAATCGCATGCAAAACCCATAATCATTAACTGCCACTTAATACAAAATGTTTACCTAGTCC
The DNA here is from genome assembly GCA_018244895.1 of Myscelus amystis hages. Taxonomy (NCBI): domain Eukaryota; kingdom Metazoa; phylum Arthropoda; class Insecta; order Lepidoptera; family Hesperiidae; genus Myscelus; species Myscelus amystis. Next base: position 6,298 of record DWQT01005167.1, on the reverse strand, counting down.
TTCCCTAGAGCTTCGCGACTGTAGTGCACTGCCATTATAAAACCGTAAGTAATGTTTATGCAATAATACACTTATATAACCGCTCAAGTGTAAAACAGTTGGGGTCCTTTTCCAAGTAACCGAGTTGGTATGCGTATTTTTTTTTAATAATCAGCTAAAAGCTTAGCGCCATTTAAAAAAATATACTTAAATGATAAGACACATGATTCATTATTTTAAAAGTACGAGATCGTTGGTAGATACAGGTATGGTTCTAAACCATTCCAATTGGAAAACTATTCCAATTCTAATTCTATTCCAATTCCAAATCCGTTCCAATTCCAAAGTCATGCCAATTCCAAATTCGTGTCACATCATATATAATTTAAGATTACATTTTGTAATACATTACATAAATTAGACGAGCACTATTACTAATCATTAGTGTACATTTCCGAAGGCATCATAAAATATGTACCAAAAAGCTGTAAATAAATAAACACTGGCTCAATAACCCGAATCGGACTAAGCTAGAGCATTGCACAATGCGCGGAGTAGTTATGTAAATTTTATTCAATTCTCAGCTGTATAAATCATTAGTTCAATTAATTAATTGAAAGCGCTGACCCACTTTACTTCGAACAGCAATGTGTCACAGAATCACCAATTAAAAACTACTTAAGAACCTTTTAGTACAAATGGCTCACTCCGCAGTAATTTAAAATTGTTATACACTCTTGTTAAAAGCTGTTTTTGTCCCTTTTATTTATTTATCAAGCATAACTATACCCTGTGATGCTACTCTAGTTTCGATTCCGAAGGAATATCGGCATGAAAAGTAGCCTATATGTTGCTCTATAACTTCCTCTATCTTTAAGTGAAAGTTCCATTAAAATCGTTTTAGCCATTTCCGGCTAACAGAAGGACAGACTGACGGACAAAATTTTAAAAAGTGTGTTTGTGTTTTAGTATTGTGTAAGCAACTGTAAGCACTTGAGAAAACTAAATTATTTCAAAGTCACAGATAAATACTTTAATTTTATTTAGAAGTGAAGAGTAATAATCAAAATATCCTGAGGAAACCTGCATGCTTTAGAGTTGTCTGACGCGTGTGAAGTCTGCCAATTCCAGCTGTAACAGTGGTTGACTATACAGCCTTAAACTTTCGCATTATAAGGTGAGACCTGTGTCCCACTAGTGGACAATAAATTCAAATTCGAATTCAAATTGTTTTATTCATTATAAGGTACTTACACATACACTTAATAAAAGTCGTGTTTCAGTTATCATACTTCGGCTTTGTGCGCCCTTCAGACTATAGGAGACCGGGAGAAAAAAGCCGGCGAAAAAAGACTCCCAGCACTCTTTTAAATAACAAAATTTGCCATGTTGCAGTATGGCTTTAGTCCGATACAGAGCACACGTGACAGCAACCGCTACTAATAGTACCTACCTATTATTAAATGTACGATCATTGAACTATGGTAGTTAGTAGAAGATATTTTTAAAAAAGGTCACTTATAATAATACATTTTCCTAAACGCTTATAAAAACAATAGACTACACACTCGTACTTGTGTCTTTTTTAGTATAATACAATGACAATCTGTTTACTTCACTTTCTTGGTCTTGAGTCGGGATTTGCTTGCTTAGCTGGCAACCGTAGCTACTACCCTTAATTTCCATTAGGTACATAGAAAACACAGTCAGTCAAAATCAAGCAATTAGAATGGATTGGCGAATCATTGCTAAGTTTATTAAACAAATAAATAAATAAATAAGTTTAACATATATAGCTTAACTACTTCAGGAATCTCTGATAAATAAATATATATATACATATATACCCAGTGGCGTAGCTGGGGGAGTGCGAGCGGTGCAGTCGCACCGGGCATCAAAGGGAAAGGGACATCAAAGTCGACGATCTTCAAAAATTTATAGATCTACTCTACTGTGTTCTGAAATCTGAAATTATTTTGACCATTTTAAAGGGCGTCAAGTCTTAAGCTGCACCAGGCAGCAAATACCCTAGCTACGCCACTGCGTCTCGGAGTCAAGTTGTTCATTTGTGCTGTTGTGTTACCGTGGGTGAGAAATGTTACATGCGTGTGTGTTTATATGACTGTGTGTGTTACCGTGTGTGGGTGAGTTGCGTGCAGTTGGGGCAGTCGTTTGACTGCCACGACCCTTGTCACGTCAAACTCAATTGAAAACATATGGATACTTGGGTGTCTTAGATGAAAACATACGGATACGTGGGTGTTGCTGCAGCCGTGGACCTCATATCTTATGCTCTGCGAGTGGGAGTTTTATCAAAAACGTTACAGCATTTCTAAATAAGTGGTGTCAAGTTCAACTGTAATCCTGGCGCGCAGGATGCACTTATCGTGGCGGACGTCGACCTCGCAGAATGTGAGGTCTGTTAAGCTTATTTAGTTATTACGAGCTTCTATTTTACTATGCGACAATAAAATTGTGTGGATAAAATGAAATAAAAGACCATTTGTATTATATCACAGTCGCACTCGTGTTATGTTGCGTTACATATTGTCTGTCTAGATATAGATAGTCTTAAATAAACATACATATAAATAAAATGATCTGTCTGTCTGTGATTTCAAAATTACAGCTGTGCTTTCTCAAGGGCTTATAACTATAAATAACTATTTACTAATACACAAGTAACCGTTTTAAAAAAATATTTCTGTCTGTCACTCTTTCTTTTGTGTGGCCTAATCTCTGAAACCACTTAACCGATTTTAATGGAACTCTAGCTGGAATATACAAGGGATCTCTTTTGTGTGCCTACTATTTTATTAGTTACCGCTTTAATATACGAATAGGTATATAAATATACTAGCTTTTGCACGCGGCTTCGCGCGCGTTTTATTCGGAGTAAAACCATTCCCCTTTCCCTACACCGTGAAAAGTTCCTGCACTATCCTTGGAATATCTAAATTCATATACTACATTTTTACTTACTGCCATTAAGAAATTCTGAATTGCAATGCGTGCGAAGCCGCGGACAAACTTAGTTATAGGTACATGTAAACTTTCCTCTTGAATCACTTTATCTATTTTAAAAAATCCGCATCAAAATTCGTTCCGTAGTTTTAAAGATCTACGCATACATACGAGTACACAGGGACAGGAAGCGAAAGCGACTTCGTTTTATACTATGTAAAGATATTATAATATGCAACGTTTATGACTAAATATTACCTACATAAATATTATAAATATAAAATATATTCTAAATTTCAAAATAATATGTACTTATAATGTACGGCATTTAATAATTGAGCTCTAACGGGCCGTAAACTTGCGGCAACTATGTAACCAAACGCTTTTTGTATCTAGCCCTTTATGCGCACATCATGCGTAAAAGTAAGCAATGAATGCGTAAAGTAAAAGTAAAGAGCGCGTAAAAGTAAAGCGATACCACGAAACGCTCTTTCTTCGAAGCTTACGGTACTTCGATGTTATATTTTAATATGTAGCAATATAATTTACGATATCTATTTCTCACTCGTGTTATCCATTTATCTATGTATTATCGGTTTATTTAAATTGTAATATGACAACGTAATAACTAAAGGGAACTCAAGTGACGACCACATTAAGCGGCGCATGGCGTAAAATTGCTTTCCGCTGCAAAACGGCAGTTATGTCGCTGTAGCAACCGAAATAGTGCACTTGTCCGTCACATAACATTGAGTTTAAGAATAGAACCAAACAGATAAACATTTGAAAATAGCATCTTTAGGTATAAATTGTCCAAATTTAATTTAGGCTCCATGTGAAATAACAGCATTCAAAACCATAGCGAAGGATCGTTATGTACGATCCAGATTCTACATTCAAAAAATTCGATTTCTTATTTTTTTTTTTTAATGTCCAAACGTATTTTCGGCCGCGCGTACAATCTATTTCAATTCTTGATGGAATCTATTTGAATTCTTATTTCAAACCGGGCGTAATTCCATTTTCAAATTTGCAGAACGGTCAAGTTGCGTGTACAAATTTCACTGTTCGAAACGATGTCAAGGAACGATCGCCGGTGGATAAGTGGCGGACAAAATTCACTTAACCGCGATAGGGTGGCGGGCACAATCAATTTCAGCTCCACTTCGCCCCCGTTGGCGTTGCTGATAAATATCGTCGAGGTGCCTCGAGATGCCCGTAATCCGTATTTCAATACAATCTCTCTAGATAATCGCGGCAGTCGAGCAGACTTGCCGGCGGTCGAACAGCCGGCATAAACATAACTTTTTACGGCATAGGAACGCGGGCCGATGCACGGATAGCACTTCGAAAACCATCAAAATCGTACAGTACGCTCAACGTAATTATCATGTTAGAAACTTTCGTACCTGTGCTAAGTCACAAATATTGCTATTTATAAACACAAAGTCGTCTCATCTCAAGCCCCAACCTTCGTTGGAGACGTAACCCAAAAACCGTGAGCCACTTCGAGGTCGGAAAGAGCGCAGTAAGCATTCTCGTTAAAGAATCTCGGGCTCTCAACCGCCTTTAACTGTCCATAAATAGACCTAGCGCGAGTCGTAAACCATACTATACCACGGCTTTTGAGTTGATTGATGGTATGGCACAACCATTTAAACGTGCTCATTATTTACCGGTTCGGTATTACACTGGATCGAACAGCGGCAATATTTTTAAAAACATTACCGGTTTTAATGCCGCTGCAATGGATACTGATTAATTTGGTTCTGGGCGGATTGCAAACTACATACATACATACATTCATAACCATCACGCCAGGTCCCTAACGCGGTAGGCAGAAAGCAACGAGTGCCAAATATCTCTGTCCTCACAAACCTGCCGTGGTTCGTCCACATGTATCACTCTATTCATGCATACACACCGGTTTCGGAGACTCTTGACTCCCCGTCAGCAAGTGTTTGACTTATTTGGTCGTGATAGGACAGTCTTGGTCTCCTCGGCACCTACGCCCATCAACGCTCGCAAACTGGGGTTAAAGCACTGAAAGTCTTACGTGTAAAATATCTTGGTGAGTCCCTGGTGGCCACCGTACGACAGCAGTTGGCAGAGCAGCAGAGCCGCAAGCAGCGCCCGCGGCGGCGACATCGCGCCCGCGCCGCCGCCGCATTGGCGTCTCGCACCGCCTATCACGGCAACACCGGAACACGCGCCCCCCGCCCCGACCCGCTCCAAACTGACACTTCAATCTACGCCGCTTCGGAATTTATTGTCTGTGACACTTGACAATTTTCACTCAATTCAGGTGCGCGTATCCGAACTTACTCGCTTCGGTACCAAACACGTGGAGTCTCTTTCGATAAAATTTTCACTTGTTCATACGAAGTGAAAGGAACGTAATTCATATATCGTCCTAATATGCAGCCCCATCACTCAACTCTTTCGTCGGTCCAGGTTTCGCCGTCGCTTCTTAGATCCAACATCGTACAATTCACGCGCCTGTACGAGTATCTGAACGCGATTGGCGCGTTTATGGCGGGAAAGCGTCGAGGTGCGCTTGAAATGTCAATTCGATTTTTACTAACGCCGCAGTAAAATGGCAACAGTACGTTTCACACAAACTCGCGGCCCTTTTGAATTGTGTTTACATTCAGCGGAATACGCGAGCATACCGTTCTTTATTCACTGCGACGCGACCACCTATACTCTAGAGCTGTTAGAAGCGCGCCGACTTTCTTCTTTCGCGACTGTTAGCGACCAACGGTTATGATATTAATTAATGACCTTATGCAACAACATTTCTAATCATGCACACGCGAGACATCATGTTTTTAATTACGTAGCCATCATCGGGGGTATGTAACGACGTTCATTAAAGCCGTCGTAAATTATTACCTGGCTGGATTAAATATTTTCCAGGCACTTTCAATGATTGTATAATAGAAATAACATATAGATCATGAAAACCGCAGGAACCTGAGTCCACGTGAGAAATATCGCTTACTACGTGCCACCGCACTATGCTCTGAAGATTGTCCTGTCGATTTAAGAAGCGTCCTCAATGTAATGCTACCAAATCTAAATGTAATACGAAGAAATATAATCGTAACATCGAACATGAGACTGCTGTCAGGTCCACTGGAATGAGGTAACCGCTAGTGTTAAAAACGATGCGTGATCCGCTGAGTGTATTAGCAGCAGAAACAAAACACGATCAATGTGACGTCACTACTAGGATAAACACGTGCGCAACAAAGAGAGCACGCAAAGTTTGAAATTATACTAATAATATAAAGCTGAAGAGTTTGTTTGATTGTTTGAACGCGCTAATCTTAGGAAATATTGGTCCGATTTG
>DWQT01005166.1:0-10529 GCA_018244895.1 Myscelus amystis hages | reverse complement strand
ACGTGTTCACACAGCGGTTGATGCGACACTAAATATTGTGTCACAATAAATTTACCAATTACAGACACTCGTGTTCAAGCAGAGACATTCGATGTATACACTGAGTGTACGGTGTATAGTGTCGTAGTCTGAACCGGCCTTAAGACTACTCAAATATGATAAACAAACATTTTAACAAAAATAAATCGAACTAATCCTGACCAAATTAATGCGCACTAAAAAGTAAGAAAATAATGACGTATTTCTCTACAACTTTATAATCAACTTACTTCTCTTCATGAAGCCTTTTTGAAGTCGGTCAAAAATGGATCCGAAGAAATGTGTTTTTAAATTGTATGAATTTTAAAAGAGCCTTAGTGTTACCTGTATGATACTTATAACCTGTAAAGTATAAAATAATATACATATAAAAAATTATGTGAAGGATTATGCTCCCACTGTAATATCATTATGCATAAATTATTTTGTTACATCTTATCGTGTGATATCACACATAAAAATGCGATAAGAATCACTCTATCTAGGTCAGCTTCTAACAACAAAATGTACATACGAAATACAAAACTACTGTAAATCGACGACTAAAGAAACATTTTTTTTCCATACACGACTATCTGTTCTCAAACCAGGCAGCGCCTGTATTACGGTGACTAGGCAACTGATAATAAATATTTTTATTTTTACTACACCCAGAAACAGAACAAACAGATCTCGGCGCACAATTTTTGGTACTGGATAGAAATCGAACCCACAACCACGTTTCGTAGTCTCTAACCACTAGACCAAGAGGGCGATTATACTAGTTTAAACAAAAATAAAACTGGCCCTACTGGTAGACCCTTTAAAATACTTAAAAACTTGACATTTGCATTTATATGGACTTTTTTTGACCATTAACGTCGGTTTATACAGAACCTGTTTCATTGCTGTTTGGTGGGATGGCTTTTATAGTTTCTATAGCATCTATCGTAAATTAGTTGGACGCACGTAGTACCAAAATACCCTGTTTGCTTAATTCATTTTTTCTTTTTTTTAATTGTCGTCTCCGAAACCGACGTATATGCTTGAAGAGAGTTTTAAATAATAGACGTTATATAAGTATATTTTATGACACATTATAAATTGAATTAAATGTGAATTATATAATACATAGTAATAAGAACATAATGGTATTGGATAACCAGGTGTTATTATATAATTACTTATCAATTATCACACTGATAGAGTATTTAAGTGATTCATCTGCAAAAAAATAGATAAAGTATTTAAGTGATTTATCTGCAAAAAATTGATAAAATGTTTAAGTGATTTATCTGCAAAAAATTGATATTTAATTGATTTATCTGCAAAAATTGATATTTAAGTGATTTATCTGCTAAAATTATTGCAAAGTAACAGTCGACCTAGTTCCGAAGGTCCATAGTAACGCTGACCACTTTCAATGAGTGACTCAGAGGTCTACGGCCGCAGACTCTTTCGCGTTTACCTTCACCTCGAGCGAGGTGCGGCATTTGCAATTACTAATAATAATGACATAATAAACAAGTAACATTTGGTCGTGTTTTTTATTTGTTTGTGTCTCAATCTCTGAAACTAAGGAACCAATTGTAAGAATTCTTTTAGATATCGACACAGGTCATTTCTGATTAATGTAGACGGTTCTGATACGAAAAATAATAATTAACAATTAATTATTTTTTATTATTACAGAACTTTTTACCCCTTTTTTTATTCACGCACGGAGAAGAGATTTGGTTTACCGCTTATATAGAGAGGGCGAAAAGCTTAAATGTACATTATACATAATTATGTAATATATTGTGTTTCCATTAAATAAAATAAAAATAAATCATTGTTTACGTTCACCACTTTTGTTGTCAAAATATGTATAAAATGCAAGTGAAAAAATCGCGTTTACTTTTTCCATACGCCTCAATCAAGTTAACTCTCATTTGGCTATATACATATATCGAGATACGTTAAATCAGTTGTACTAATTTCAAAATGGTAGTGAAATGCGGTCGAATTTCGACCACTTAGCGACTCATCAATAACTTTCACCCAGCACAAAACAAATTTATATTATTACGAGTACGTAAATATTCTCGACAAAAATGGATGGTTATGGATCGTACTGTTATGTATCATTAAACGTTATCAGTTCCTCGATATCTCTCACGATTTCTTCGAAATAAATCGGAGACATAAAGTCTGCGTCATATATTTACTCACTCGTTCTGTGTTATCCATCAACACAGCTGTCTGTCATAATTTCAAACTGTTACTGTCTCATATAGTATTAACCTACTTGGTATCGTTATCAGTTTTAGTATTCTCAAAAGAACCATTTAGTTATTTTGTAGATAAAGCTATCATTTAGATTTTAGATCATAAGAACTATGTACTTATGTATGTATGTGTGGTTTTATTGTTTTGCAATGTATCCACGCACACACGCAATACCTACAGACTACAAAATACAGAAAAAAAGACGCTAAAAGTAAAAAGCAACACAAAAGGCAGAACAACAACAACTTTACTTACAACTTTATTTTCGCAACCAACATAGTAATTATTCAAAATTATGGGTTTTTTCTCACGAGCAATAAACATGGCAAGATTACTTATATTAATCTAGCAGCGACCGCGGCTTCGTCCGCGTTTGGAAAATATGTGAAAATTTTCAAATAAAAACAGCCAAATTACTCCTTATCACAACAGCTATCTGCCAGTGAAAGTCCCATCAAAATCAGTCCAGCCGTTCCAGAGTTTAGCCGGAACAAAGAACAGAAAAATATTATAAAAAATGTTATTTTGGTCTATATAAAGTGTAGGTATACATACACATACATTTAGTAAAAAGCGGTTATTTTAAAATTACAAACAGACTCCAATTTTATTTATTAGTATAGATAAATGAAATTACATATGAGGCAAACGTAATAGTTTTTAAGTTGTGTTTCGGCTTTTCAAAACTGTGAAATATGGACCTTAATTTAATGCATCGCAATGTCCTTTTTTATATGACACAAACAGTCACTGCACGCGACGAAACGTAAGTTGTTACTGCAGTTCATTGTATTGCAAATTGCCATACAATACAGTCCATTACACTTATTGTGACACTTCATTACAAGGCATTAAAATAAAAAATAACATACTAAACACACAAAAGCCGACCTTGCAGTTGAAATAGCGAATTAATATGAGGTAATTTTTAAATACTCTACAATACGACAATTACGAAAAGTCATATGTTTATTTATTTTCGCGCGTAACGACTAGTCCTTAGATAAAATTTTATCTATATAGAGTTAGGTCTAGATATTACTTCACTTACATAATGAGTATCACGGTTGATTTAATTTTATCTTGTTTACAATAATTCAAGGTCTTTCGCTCTCTGTACATTTGTAATCTACAGTTTTATATTTCGTGGCAAATATTTTTCATAAGTTATAAAGCCTTTTATCGGATTCTATACATAAATTCAAAGATAATCCTTGGTTACTTAGCTATTAAATTCTATTATCATTAATAGACAATTTCCTATTAATTACAAGAAATAGTAAGCCAAAATCTTTTAAAAAGTAATTGTAAAGCGCAATAGTTTAGATTGAATTTTACTCGTCTTAAAATTTCAATAAAATAAATTATTGACTAAACAAATTTCAGTTAATTTCAATACATTAATAATCAGCAAATTCGCCGACGTAAATGCCAAAAACATTAACTAGACACGGCATAATTAACATTTTAAAATGTCAACTCACAAATATTAAAGATTCTTTTATGAAAATCGTAAAATCCCACGAAACCGGATGTTAATTGCCTCCAATTAGCTAAATATATTTGCGTATTACGCAATATGCGTTACGTCGGATCTTTTTCAACTTTTGTTTAAGAACTTTTCTAATGCACTGTTACGTTCATGTGCCCATTAATGTAACCTAGAACTCATCAACACTTCTCCAAAGCTTGAAACCAAAACACAAGTATGCTATCTTCAGCCTTTTGTCAAAGGTGACTTTACGCTTAGGGAGTTTTGAGTAGCTACAGCTAGAGCTCAAACGCCCCCTGGCGGAGGACATTAGTATCATCTCACCCAAAGCACCTCGGTAGCTACCTATGCATATACATAATATACTACTCGTATACTAGTACAAAAAGGTTGTCTGGTAGAGGTCGCTCCTCAGCGATAAGACGGCTTTATCGTCATCTTGCGTATTTCTATCTGTTCGTGTATTCTTTGGTATATAATTCAGTGTATTTGTATTATACTGTATTGTGCATTTTAAAGGTTCAACCGTAAGGACCAACATCTTACAATCAAGAGAAAGCACTGGAAAAGCTAAAAGTGAAATCTTTTAGAGAAGAAAGGCAATTCGCAATATGACGTGTCTTAAACCCCGTAAATAATCCATGATACTCGTTCGATACTAATCACGGATGCGTCAAAACGCTCGCCATGTGACACCACCTTTACCTGTACTTACCACTTGTAATATGTTTCTTGTCTATTTTTATATTCAAACATGACATCATTTTGTCTTGTTATGATATAACATTACCATTTACTCTGCAATTTCGATCCCTAAAACAATTCAGATTTTAACATTGTTTAAAGATAACATCTTGTTATCTATACTAAACTAGCTGTTACCCGCGGCATCGCGTGATTACACATATCAAATAATTTATTTTGTTCACACGCCATACCGTTTCAGCGTTGGTAGCGCCATCTATAGCGCTTGTTTAATCTAAACGTCTTTTTCCGTCGATAGGAAATATTTTTGCGCGAAAATTGTAGCTCGCATCACTCTCTAGCCCTTCAACTATCTCCACACCAGGAATCACATTATTAAGTTGCTACGTTTAGACGTGAAAGAACGACAAACAAACAGAAGTTCGTATCTAAAATACTTGTATGGATTAGACTGGTGTTGCGGTCTAGTGGTGCAGTGATAACCCTGACTGTTGACCGGGTTCAATTCCCATCCAGAATGAAGTATGATGAGCACATTTGTTTATTCTTTACAATATATTTATATAATATATTCAAGTAATATTTACCACGTACATATTTAAGTTTATCGGCTGTACGGTAACCATAACACAGGCATTTAATTGCCCAATTTGGAATCAGATAGCCGTGTGTGGAATCGTCCCCAGTTGCTATTATTATTAAAATTACGTGACAAAGTTCGTAAAGATTTTAACTTTTTGTTCGTGTGACTCATAACGCACGTATGGTTTCGCTCGCAACTAATAAATACCTTCGCTATACGACAAGTCGACTAAGAAAACGAACGTGCAGTGTCACGGCTATGCAAATGGATGACGTTATGGATAGATTATTCACAATGTTGCCACTAAAGCCCATTGTCCACTTGAAATGGAATGCAGCAAATTGAATAACCGTAAAACTGGAGTAAACTGCGAAGCCAATGGAAATGCTGTATGGAGAATCCATTTCGACCGTTTTCATCTGTTTCTATATCGAGATGGCATATACGGACGGGGAAATTAGAAAAGGCAGATATAAGACCGAATACTGGGCTAGGAAGCTAAGGATATCTATTCCCCGGAACGGACTAAACTAGACTAATGATTTTTTTTTATCGTATGATTTTTCTCTTCTACAACGTCGTTAAAAATGGAAGCGATCGTAAATGTACAACTTGGTCAGCCATTCAATGAGTGACCCCGTTCACATAACACAGTGGCTTGAATCAGTTAGCACTAAAATTATAAAGAATAGGCTAGCAAGAATTTACAGCTCGCAATTATTCTGTACTGAAATCATCTCTTCGTCTCCGCTTTAGTATGAAACGAGCCGAAACACTGGAATGGTTGTTAGATTAACTAATAACAAGTTAACTGACGTAAATAGTATCGGTTTACAATGACCGGGGAACAACATGCCTCGGATAAGCGGGTCATGGATTGTTAATAACACAGCCGTAATTAGGGCTGCCTACTGCAAAAACAGTTATATAGTGACTGACAAAAATTTCTAATTCCAAATGTTTTTCAGCAAAAAATCGTAGGGTTTTCGATCGTGGTTATTCGTTTCGTATGGGAAATTACCAAATTGTCAGAGCTTTAACGGGATATTTCTTTTTAAACAGTCGCAGTGTCGTATTATCATGGCAACACTAGATGAGTTAGCAAATCATTGCCAGCATTGAAGAGCTCTTTCAATCTTATTCTTAAGAAGATAACTTCAATATGTCGTATTAATTTGCATTTTTGGGTCCACGAGAAATATCTTTGTTTCTGATAATAAAATCACCGGGATATTATGTAAAATTGTTTTTTTTTCCGACCTTGTATAAGTCTAGTTAATGGGGTCTGCTCTCACGGTGAGAGGGTTTTAGGGCACAGTCTACCATGTTGCCCGATGCAGAATGATAAAACGGAATGATAAAATGATTAAACGGTAGGCTAAAAGTAGGTAGGTACAAAAATGTTACTCAATTGAATTGATTAACTGAAATACGTAAGGGCACATAATTGGAATATGCACATGCGATTGTGCAAGGGAGTCAGCACACTGCACTGGGCAGCAACGCTCTGTTGCACAAGCGTTGCACAACGTTCCACGTTCAGGGTTCACGCACAATTAAGTGCACCGTATGGTTTCAACCAGAGAATCGGTGTCGCACAGACATGGTATGTATAATATAAAATAAATATGTCTGTTCTATGCCTTTGACACTGGCAACACTGGTGTCGAATATCGTTCGGTTTGAGGAACAGCCTCGATGGTACGTGATGGTATTTTATGGCATTGACAAAGTCGCAAATTTTCAATGTTATACCAATAAGCACATTAAGTTATTTTGTGTAGTGATGTAATGGATAGCTATAGTCAATATATGAACAATATATCTTATCTTTCTTCTGCCAGGTGGTTTTGAAGAGCTGTGGAAGACAGCGAAAGCCTTGCTTTCAGAAGGCCGAATACAGAGTTATAAGGCGCTGATTTCTGGAAGCCTTAATTCGCTGAAAGCTGATTATTATTACAACTATATTTATACCATAACCCCAGGTGCTTATAAGCAGCAAACGCTACATATCTCAGACCTTAAAGACGTTAGGTTCTTCTCCTGAAACCTAATATATGAAGTTATGTATCTGTTTTCATACTTAATAATAAAAGCGAGTTCTATTTGGCGTTTCGTTTACGAACCCTATATTTAGTTTACGGAAGTTCGGAGTTCGTAACGTAATTCGATGCCGGCGATTGGATATAAATGTAAATGTTTAGATGTTGCTTACGTAAATATTTCCGCAAGCTGTACCGAGCTGCGCAAGAGGCGAGCAATATTTAATTAGTACGTAATTGATTTATTGGAAAAATAAGTTAATATGATGTATTCTTGAATTTAAATTTGAATTGAATTGGAATTCTTACTTCTGCACAAATTATAATAATTATTAATCTTCATTGGAAATATTTGAATACTTAACGAGTCCGTTTAATAGTTGTTAATGATTGGCTATAAAATTTCAATTCAATTTAACGGAAATCATTGGACATAGATAAAACTTCCAAACGCTGCCAAAGGGCAATGACCCTGATATTACGAAAATTAGACAAGCTTTTGAAATTCCTGTTTCAGTTGAAAACATTTCTATAGTATGTCATTTAAGTGTAATCAAATTAAAAACATAATATGCTAGATAATGTAAATAGCAAAATTAATATTGTCGTGCAAAATAATTAGTGCAATAAATAAAGGTAATTGACGATAAGGCGAGTTGATAATGAAACTGCAGACATGCTATTAAATTTATTTATTTTTTAACCTAGAAACTGGGTATTACGAAGCGCAAACCTAAAGTGGTGAAAGGTGATAAACTGGTATATTAATTTAAAATCAAAAAATGTCATTGCAATAAAACAAATAATAATTTACCATTATAATCAAGAGTACAATATACCAGTGCATAATATTTCCGAGTGCCTCAATACGTGAAGCGTTCTGTTTGGTTAGTACAGATATCGTACAACATATGACCTATGACGTTTACTGCAGACTATTATCTCCACACTATTAGTTGAGTGTAAAGTAAAGAACAAAGTAACAATATCGTGATATAATAACGTATTGATTTACGTACGCAGTGTGATCGTGGAACAAAAATAATAATATATTTCTATTACTCTCCCCCGTTTTGTTCCACCCTTTTATTGTTGGACATCTGGATTTCACACATTTCACATAGTGACTGTTAAGATCTAACACATTGTGTGAATTGGCAGATTTCACACATGTTAAAGAAATTAATAAAGAATCGAATGTGCGCAGATTATACACGATATTTTCATTTAATTTGAATTGGTTAATATTTTTTTTTATTAAAAAAAAACTCAAGCAGCTTATTAAATTTTAATTTCCAATTTCGATCTTCACATAGAACGTTCCTTTACACGTAAGCACACAATACAGATTAAATTTTTAAGTAACAATTGGAACGACCATAATTTTTCAAATTTCAAATCAATAATACGCCAAATGGCATTTACGGGTAGAAAATGAAAATTGGATAAATATTTAAATAACCGGTGAACCGTGGGCAACGTATATTTTTAAATAACGAAATATGTAGCACTAGGAAATACAGTTACCTACGAGTATTAAAATGACGCTGAGGTCTCACTCGCATCATGTAATAATCGATCTGGGACATTAACGTCAGCATGACAATTACGTTTATTAATGCAACGGCAAGGCGCGGGTCATCACGAAACCCTTGCGGGTATTATCCACTTGACGCTTTTGACGTCCTGGACGTTCGCGGCGCTTGCTGCGGACCGCCTAGCAACAAGAAGCAAGTTGCGCGGAGCTATAGCATTTCTATCGCTTCTGTTATAACCCGTATAAGTACTGAAGGGATTTTTGTGAGAGTGCGGATTATTTTATCCCACCAAAGAGTGGTAAAACGCAGTTTTCTTACGAATACGCTAAGAAAGATCTATATAATGCTTAATTTTAAATATTTGTAGACGTAAAATAAATAGGCATTTACAAGGCAAGCGTGCTTATGTTTAGGATGTTTGAGTATTTTGCTATTCCGTGTATTGTGTAAAGATGTACGAGTATATATTTTTGTATAGATGCGATGCTCTCTGCCTACCCAGTGAAGAATATGGCGTCATAATATTTTTTTCTATAAATAAACATCTTTGTTCCTGAATAGAGTTTCTTTCCGTCTTTCAGTCTTTATTAGACACAATTGTTCGAAATCCCGAAGCTCGAAGCTCGAACTTACATCATCGGCTTGACACCGATTTGTTTTCGTTACGCAACAAGTTGTTTTTGATTTGTTTGTTTGTTATGTTCGGCATCAGCGCCTCGCTGTCAGCGGCGCGGGTTATCAGCGGCGGCTGATAGATGATACGATGGGCATGATAACGTTATGTTTACAGATCCAGTTACATGTATACATGTGTACATTGACTGTTTTATGTAATAGAAAAATAGAAAGGTCGTTCACCTTACCGCCTCATGTCCACAACGCAGGTCGCTGCAACATCACAAATACGGATGAACCGAGTACTCGGTGAAAACTCGGTGGAATTATTCGGTTCAAAGCCGAGTAGCTATGCCGAGTACACGTTTAACAATGTGGATTTTTTTTTAAAGACGCGTTACTCATGTTGATATAATATGGTCGTTGCAGCCTATGCACATAAATATCAAACGAACGCTGAAGCCGCGTGAAAATTTGCTGCTCCAAAACGAGTTTTTATATTATATTTTCGCGCTACAAACCTGTATAAATCGATACTGAGTAATCCAGCTGAATACTCGGTATTGCTAAATTCAAACAGAGTTTTAATATTTTAACCTGTTTGTCTGTCTATCTTCTATCTGTCTGTCTGTTTGGTTGTCTGTATGTTTGTTCTGGCTAAACTCTGGAACGGCTGGACCCATTTTGACGGGGATTTCACTGGCAGATAGCTGATGTTATAAGGAGTAACTTAGGCTGCTGTTATTTTAAAATGGTAACAACATTTTTGTTTAATTCCAACGCGGACGAAGCAGCGTGCGTCGCTAATTTTTAATAAAATGGATACCCTCTAAATCATGGGTATCTGGTACCAGAAGAGGCAATTTAATACCTGTTTTACGGTAACAGGGCAGCTGGTATATACATGTCCATACTATATTATAGTCAAACAGATATTTGTATTACAGCCACAAACATACAAACGAGGTCAAAATACATATGTTTGTTCTGGGTGGGTTCAATACCCATTATCTACGGTTTGGCAGTCAGACTCTATCACGCCAAGAGGTCACTCGAGTTATACATTGCTCTTGGATTATCGACCGTTAGTGGAAAATTTCATGAACATATTTATTTCTTTAGTAATTAAATTTTAAAGGTGGTAGAACCCTCTGTGGTTCGACTCCGGCGGCACCACAGGCACGCCTATTTCTGCCTTATAACAGCATTGTTAAGCGCGGCTGTGTTCTGGTTTGAAGGGTGTGGTAAGAGACATACTTTTTCGA
>DWQT01005165.1:0-10530 GCA_018244895.1 Myscelus amystis hages | reverse complement strand
AATTTTAGACCGCGAATATGGGACTTGAGTCACAATTTTTTCATCCGCGAATAGTGAAACCGCGAATGAAGGAAGCGCGAATAAGCAGCTTCTACTGTATATAAATAAATTTTCATCCGGCTGTAAATAAAATTACTTCTATGAAAAAAACCACAAGAGAGATGTCAAGGGACACCCAGATGGAACGAAGTTCCTTTCGATTAATTAGTGAAGGAATTGTAATAAAATTTTATTGCTTTTAGTTGGCAACACTATAGCGTGTCGGACAACTTCCGTCTGATTTTTTTCCGTCTAGCCTCTTGCGCAACGCGCGATAAGGAACTTCGTTCCAAAAACTAATTAGTACGTTGTTACCTGAGCGTACTGCGCGTCCAGCTCAGTCTCCGAGCTGACCCCCGACGGGTGCTGGTGGTGACCACTCTGCTGGGTGCCCGTATGCGACCACCCGGAACGCTGCGACTGTTGAACAGAACGTATACATTAAACATATGCTTAAGTGATATGATTAAAAGTATGCTTAAAGTGTGATAAAGAACATATTATGTGAAAAATTGGCACCATTTGGCACTCGGAGCTTTCTAAATAGACCGTTAGGGACCTGGCGTGATGGTTATGTATATATGCATGAGAAGAAGATCATCGGTTTTCTTTCTTTTTATAATAAGAAATGTTCAGGACTTCTAATCTATTGTTTGTTACTAGTACACATGCCATGGATGAATGAATTGAACATTCGTTAATTTTTCTAAGTAACACAGCTGTGTACCTTATCTTGGGCGACTATCGGTCTACGACTATCTGCAAATTGTTTAAATCAAAAGAAGATAACAGATATTATGTAGTTTTTTGTGCAGTTTACTACACTGCTACATTTGTATGTAATTTCTTTTAATAAATTTTGTGCCATAAAATGTAAGGGAAATATTATTTCTAAGCGCCTTTCTATGTCGCAATTTTAGTTAAATCATTTGAATCTCGAAATTCTGGTAAGTCGAAACCTCATTAATTCAAAATTTTTGTCATTTTCCTTGACTTCCACTGTATTGAGATTCCCTTGAGATTCCACTGTATTAGGTGATTGACCGAAAAAAAAATTACGTTGTTTTTAAAACCTGGCAGTCGCGAGTGGACTGGGGCATACCGCACCACGTAGCTTTCGGGCAATCATCATTCAATACACCATAGCCATTTCACAGTTACCTTTCTATCTCTCGTAGCCGAGTGCGGCGGTCCAATGGTGATATGCTGCAGGGCGTCGCTCACCATCGTATAGTTGTTCAAGTCCAGTTTGCCGGGTTGCTGTTGAAACCATGAAATCATTTACAATTTTATACAATAATCTATAATACAATAACTATAACAGTAACAATCTTTAAAAGTATTGAATAAAGAACTGGATTATTGCTTATCGAATATAACTAATTACAAAATATTAACATATATATGCAGTTGGTTGTCTGTTATTATGAGAATCAAAATAGTATAAGGAACTATATTAGCAAGCATAAGACACATTATAGTAAAATGTGTGCATGGATCTATCTATCACCCTCTCTCTCACTCGCTCACTATCTCTCTCTCTCGCCGTCCCTCCCTCTCTCTCTCTCTGTGTCTCACTCCGTCGCACCTTGAGCGTCTGGCTGTGGCGCGCGCGCTGCGGCGGCGGCTGCGGGCGCGCGCGGCCCGTGGTGAACGCGCGGTGCGGGTACCCGCCCGCCTGCCACGCGCCCCCGCCGTCTGCGCGCAACACACGCTCGTCTACACTTGCAATATTATCACTTTATAGCGCTTTACACGTTGCAACTTTATTTATACTTCACCCGCTGTACCAATAGAACACACCGGTGACTGTCCATTGAAGTTCACAACGTCACTTTCTAATAAACAAGAAAAAAAACGCCTACATCTCATAAGATATACGCTTATAGACTCCTGATAAATTATAAAAATGTTTCATTCGTTTTGTAAATATAACAATATAAGTTCCATCATCCGGTTACAATGAAATAAAAATAAAATACGGCCCGGGATAAAAGTATGATATTTACTTTTTTAATCACACTACAATACAATATAAATAAAAAAAAAAACGACTATCGTTACACCTCCATATTAAAACAAAAATAATATTCATGCTCACACTAGTTGCCATGTAAAATAAGAAATAAAACTATACAACATTGGTGCTGTCTCCACAAAAAAAAAAAATGCAAAAAAATCTGGTCCAGAATAGCACGAAAAACAAAAAAAATAAAAAACCTAAACACCAATTCTAAAAACATGCAAAAAATTATTCAAATATATTGTGTTTCATCTTCAAAAATGGGCATACTTTGAATCGTAGCAAACTTGTATGAACTAAAAAATCAATCTACAGACGAAATTGAACCTTCCCACTATCGTAATAACATTCTCGCTTGTCATGCAATCACCTGACTCGTGCGTGCTCAGGGAATCCTCCGAACAGTTGAGATCCGCTGCGTTGTAACATTTGTTTATATTTAAATTAATCAAATAATTATAAGAAGTAACACTAATAAAAGCGAATTTTTCAAAAAAAATTGATATTATTATTTTGTAATGTGAATATAAATTTTTAATTCATGATTAATTGTAATCAATGATTTGTAGAAAAAAATATTAGACTAATTGACATATCGCAAAGAAAAAATTTAATTTTAATTTTAATAAAAAGAACATCTTTGCGAAAAAGCTTTTACACAAGCTGTGAAAACTGGCAACATTAGCTATTAAACACATTTCGCTTTCAAATTTAGAATGAATACTAATAATATACAACATAATTTTCCAAAGCAACAATGTTTAACTTAGAACAATGGTTAAATTGTGATGTAAGAGAAAGTTAATTAGCTTTTGTGTAAGAAAGAAAGAGATAACGTGAACTCACGTGACAAATCTGCGTGCATCCTGTGGTCGGGAGGCGCGGGCTCCGGGGGCGTGCTCGGCGGAGGGTACACACTGAACCCTTTTAGTGAAACAATAGTTTAATTACATTCAATATCAGGCAACAGATCATTGGACACTTTTATACGGGAAACAATTTGAAAAACATTTCAAATCTTGGAAACTGCTCAATCCTTCAAAATGTAGTTTCAGTACCTCACAATGGTAACAGTAACAACAATCTAAAAATAGCTGGAAGAACGTTATTAAATGTTGCCGTTAGGTTTAAAGATGCTTCATTTCTCATAAGACGAACAATGGTCACTTAAAATGAGAGACTTCAATTCTAATTAACATTTATGTGTAGTGTGGATAGTGTGTATTCCTGAGTACGGCTGTTTGCCTGTGTGTGTGTGAGCGCGCACGTGTGTGACTGTGTATGAACGTGATGAAATGATGTATTTCGATGAAATACCTTTCAAGAATCCTCTGTTCTTGGAGTTGTTTATAGTGTCGCTGTATTCAGAGTCGATGTCCGCGCGGGAGTCCGGCCCGATGAGCAGGTCGAGCGAATTGGTTAGTTTATGCTCCATCCTATGATAATAAAATGAATTTGGATTACCACACTTCAGTAGACAAGGTAGATTTGGGTCAACCAATTATCATCAAATCGAATATTTTTTTTTTTTTGTATTTTGATTTATAATGTATCTTATGTATTATCCGATTGGATGGAATAAAAATCTTCTTTCTTTCTTTCTTTCAATAGTACGTAGCTTACAAGGCGCAAGTTTGATACTGAATATAACATGTGCTACCTTAGCGACCTTTGATGTGGTAGGCGACGGTGACGACTTTGTATTGTGCAAAAAATGCTAACAATATAACGTTACTCACTTGTGGTTGAGATGGTAGGAGTGGTTGCGGGGCGGCGGCGCGGGGCGCGCGGCGGCCACGTCGGGCAGGTTGTGCGGCGCGCGCGCGGCGCCCGCGGGCTGCTCCAGCCGGAACGCTCGCTCGATCTCGCCCTTCCTCTCCCACACCTCCTTGAAGAACGGCGTGTAGAACGCCGCTACAAATGACATATTTCATTATTCATTTTATTATGGAAAACAATATATATTTCTCACTAATACAAATACATAATTGTGATGCAAATGCCAAATAAATTCTAAGATTGCTTTTTAAATAATGGCTTAATCAAGCTAACTGTTTAAATGAAGCCACTGTTTAAGCTTAAAGATGCATTGAAAGTCGGTCGAATTTTAAACATCAAGCTAATATTTGTAACACGAATAATCTTTACATAGTACTCTAGCTTTTGCCGCGGCTTCGCGCGCGTTGGATTCGAAATAAAACAATTTCCCTTTTCCTATACCATGAAATTTCCTGCTATCCTTCGAATATCTAAATTCATATACTACATTTTACTTATTGCCATTAAGAAATTCTGAATTGCAACGCGTGCATGAAATGCATGGTAGTGTGTGTAATGTTTAATTTATTGATTTAATGTATTAGCATTATTATTGAAAAATATTAGCGTTCTGCAATTCTCCTACACGTAAACTATAAGTGTGCCAAATTTTATGCTCCTGCGTCCGCGTAATTTTCGTAAAAAGGGGTCCAAAGTTTTTGCATCGCGTATTAATATATAGATAAAGCAACGTGTAGTTAGTTACACTTGGCCTCGGCGCCGGCGGTGTAGGTGGCGAAGTGCGCGGCGAGGCGGTCCGCGGTGGCGTTGCCGTCGGTGATGAGCGCGTGGCCCACGTCCGTGGTGAAGAACGCGCTCGCCGAGCCGCCGCCCTCCGTCACCGCCACCATCTGGATCGGCAGGTTCGGGATGTTCATAGAGAACGCGCTGCCAACCGGACCAAACAAACGGGTTAATACTGTTAAACTATTAAGAAACACTAGAAAGAAAGAGACACTTTAATCGCAGCCTTACGACAGCACATAGGAAAAAAATCAAAAAACGGTTAAGAAACACTAGAAAGAAAGAAATACTACATTAAAAAACATCATTATCATAATATGATCATTAATTAAATAAAATGCCGAAATTCCTTATCCAATTCATACATTCATCCTCTATACCAGGACTTCCCAAGCAAAGGAGCACACACCCCTAGGGGATTGTAGAGAAATCGTAGGGGGGGGGGGGCGTACATAATAAAAAAAATATTGAGTAAGTAAATTAACTCTTTCTAATTTCCATTCAATCGCTGAAACCATTTTAAATCTAAAAATGTGCGTTTCTTATATTTGTTGAACCTTACCTCGGGGCATGAAAATATTATTTTTGGCCCGGGGAGGCTCGGCGAAATAAAGGTTGGGAAACCCTACTCTATACTGTCACGAAATTTTGTGTGTTAAATAAAATACAGTGTGTTATAAACTACAAAACGCTAATGAAGTTCTATACTTACTTGAGTGTCGCCAAGCTGGCTTTCCTCTTGGCGGAATAGATAAGTATAAAGCCGTGGATGAGCTCCTCTCTGAACTGAGACGCGCCGTGGAAGCTCGAGATTATCACCTGAAAAACGTTTCACTTTTGTAAGAGGTTGTAATTTGATTTGCTTTCTCGCTCTCACAAATACCATTGACAATAATTGCAACATGAGTTTTTTTTTAGATGGCATTCACATCTCTTGTGTGTGACACTTATTTGGCCAATTATGACATTATATTAAAGTGCACACATGAAAGAAACATGAGTTGGCTATATTGAATTGAGGTATGGTTAAGTGCGACTGGCCTCGTAGTCGAGCGGTTACAGGTCCTGACTGTAAAACCGAAGGTTGTGGGTTCGATTCCTACCCAGAACAAACATTTGTGCGATGAGCACATGTTTGTTGTGTCTGGTCGTAATAACAAAATCTATATAAGTATTATATAAAATGTATATATATAAGTACATCAGCTGTCTGGTTACCATAGCACAGGCAATAAATTGCCCAATTTGGGATCAGAGAGCCGTGTGTGGAATTGTCCTAAGATATTATTATTATTATTATTCGCTCTCAAACGGTCTGTCCGAGTGACAGAGATGGAGACATTACCTCGACCTTCCGCTTGGAGTCCCCGAGGAAGGTCTCGATGACGATGGAGCGGTCGCCGGTGAGGAAGCAGGCGCGGTGGAGCAACAGGGGGCTCAGCACGCGCTCGGGGGAGTACGGGTCGTCGCAGAACATGCACACCATTATCCTAAACACCAAAAAAGGTTACAAAAAACCAATTAAAAGATGGTAGAACCGTCTGGCTCGACTCCGGCGGCACCACCGCCACACCTATTTCTGTTTTATAACAGCAGTGTTAAGCGCTGCTGTGTTCCGGTTTGGAGGGTGCGGTAAGGGAGACATACTTGTTCGAGGCATTCCAGCTCAGTCCTCAGGGGTAGCGGCGTAGCTGAGATAGGAATCTAATCTTATCTGGGGTTGATTACAAATGTCCATGGGCGGCAGTGGCCACTTACAATCAGGCGGACTACATGCTCGTCTGCTACTTCCATATTATAAAAAAAAAACCACACTACTAACGTTGTTGTCGACAAGTCTGTTTCCCATTTTTTCATTGCACCATTTATTGATCAAGCAAAACACATTAATAACAATGTAATTATCACGCTACTCTTTGATCGCGGTTAAGATATAGAAGCGGCGGGGAGACTGGGCCGTGCGGACAGTTGTCATTATTGATGTTCAAAGACAACAATATTTTTATTAGCACATTTAAAGATATTACAGAATTATTAGTTCAATTCATATTTTGCATTTTCCGGCGGACAAATTTGAGAAATATATGTTACTAGCTGTCCCCGCAAACGTTCCTTTGCCATATAAAAGATTTGCCGTTGTAGCAATATTTTTTATTGCTACTCCTCTCCTATTCGTCTTAGCCTGATGTTATATAGCCTATAGCCTTCCTCGATAAATGAGCTATCTAACACTGAAAGAATTGTTCAAATCGGACCAATATTTCGTGACAATTAGTGCATTCAAACAATCAAACAAACTCTTCATCTTTATATTTTATTAGTATAGAAAACTAGTTAATTAGACTAATTAGACCGTTATACTGACGGACAGCTAGTCCCAGTTATATGTTGGTACAGTGAGAATACCCACCTTATGTCGGAGTCAAAGCAAACAATGAGATCTCTGTAGAGATGCGCATAGCTCGCTTTGTCCCGGTTGGCTCGGATCAATTCCTGTATCGCGTCGGCCGTCAGCGCCTCCGTGCCCAACTCGCCCACTGATGCCTCCATGTACGAACAGTGCAGGCTAAAATGGACAAATAAATGTATGAATGAATCGCATAAATAAATAAAAGTAACATCGGTTTGATTATCGATAAAAGAGTGGCATAAATTAGTTACCAATTCCTAAAGATTTATGAATAATTTATAAAAATTAATATCTCTAGACTCAAGCAAATGTATATTTCTAGAATTTCATTAAATGTTTATTTAACTTTTTGACACGGTCATATTCTATTAAGAGCTTTGTAGAGAACAAAGAGCAAAGTTGTCACAGAGGATAAACAAGAATATACATACTTATCTGCTAAGTTCTGTCCCTCCTCTTGCAGCCTCGCGAGCTCCTTCTTGTCCATACCTTCATCTTGGACAAACATCACAACCAACGGTAAACCCTGTCCACAGAACAATAATCTGTTAGTAAATCACTTTTATAATATTTGTCTCAACGAAACATTAAACTAGTCTCCAACAAAATGAATCTACTCAGATTGAGAGGATTTAGGGCTTCTGGAAAGTTCAATAAACTCTCATTCAAGGTTCTGGAAGGTTCAATAAAAATGCACATAGACCAAAATGAAAACATATAAATGGATTTAACAATACTGTTAAATCTTTCAAACTACCCAGATTTGTATAAAAAAAACATTTTGACGTTGGCTTATTGTAAATTAACTCCACAACATTTCACTTTGACTCTCTTCTAAACGATACAAAGCAGGTAAATTAAGAGTAATTAGTGTCCTATATTGTAAATATTGTAATATCAGTTTTTTTTCTATACCTGGAAGGGCAATTTATCTTCTTGCTCCAGACTGGACAGGAGAGTTTTCTCGGCGCAACACCTGATGTATTCGAACGATTCCTGATCTTGAAATACACAGAAATACCCTGCAAAAAAAATAATCATGTTTAATGATTGTCCTTTATATAGTTATGAGTTTCACAAATAGAAATTTACAGTTAACATCCTAATGGCATGTTAAAATAAAAACTTAATTAACAAGAAATTAAATTTGTTAATAGACTACCTAATGAGTGTGTCTACGCGCGCAAAAAAGGAATATCGACATCATCCTATCATCTATCCTATCTACAACCACGGGCAAGGGACGGAGAGGCGAGGGGCAGCGGCGCGCGCGACCGCCGCTCGCGCTTTCTACTCAAGGACATTCATTCGCCATTTCACCATCGTGACTTCACTACACGTACCAAAAATTTGAATTTCATGTGTACCGTTACGTCAATAAACCAATACAACAATCAAACAGAGTGTAATATATGGAAGAGAATGTAGTGCCTTTTAAAACAATTTTGCCCAGTGACCCAAACAGAGACTAACACTTATGACGAAACAAAACTATCTCACAATCGTTCATTCGATACTTAAATACGAAAATTTAACCGCATTCATCATTCCAACGCAAAGAAAACCTTTAATATAAGTCACACAAGATCACTTAATTCCTGCGTCATGTCATTGAATGAGCTCCCTCACCGTTAGGGGCGAAGTCCCTGGGCGGATCGGCGGCGAAGTCGTCGGTACGCAGTCGCTGCTCCACGCGCCACGAGTGCCCCTGCACCAGTATCCGACGCTCGCTGTCGCAGCCGGCGATCAGACGCTTGCCGAATTCGCCCGCTATGCCTTCGACCTGACACCGAAAAATATTTAAAATCATAAGAAAAAAAATTATGTCCACTGAAATAATATATGTATTACTATAATGAGACGCACAATGGATGGTCAACAACTGACACTTTACTAACAAGACAGTACATAAGCCAGATAATAGATGTCGCTACTTATCATATTTTTTTTATACATTTTCAACAATTACATTCTACGTGTAATGCTTTCTGCCTACCCCGTTACGGACCTGGCGTGATGGTTATGTACGCATGTATGTCTTAGAATCATTCAAAACAAGCTTTTTCTAGGCAAAGAGGCTACATCTTGCATCGTATGTCACTTATAATGTAAGAGTACATAAGGAAAAAAAATATTATAAATGAATATAATAACTTACCCCTAATATAATGACGTTGATCTGATTGGAGTCGGATGTGAGCGCCCAGGGCGCGGCGGGCGGGCCCGCCAGGCACTGAGACTCGCCCGTTGACGTCAGCGACCTGCCCACATAAAGATGGCAATATGCTACTTATGAGTTTTCAGCAATTTAAATTACACTGTATGTGAAGTGATCACACCACATTTATCAGATGGCAGTCTGAGTTGTCCCGGAGATATTGATATTATTATAATGAAGCAAAACCGTTGAACACACATCAGAGAAACCTATCGTTCGTTCTTTACACCTCACTTCTGTTTTAAAAAGAAATACTGGTCCAAAGAAAACATGTAACTTCCGAACTTACCCAACTCTAGTATTCAAAATGACAGGAAGAGTGGCATCTAAGCAGTTGGATCCGGCCGGGCAGTGCTCCCGCATGGGGCAATGCACGAACCCCAGGTGTTGGAACAGCATTAGCTTGCGATCCTGTTCCATGCGATCGAGCATCTTGTATCTGCGAGGGATTTAATGTTAATATATAAAAATGAATGTTTGTCTGTATGTCCTTTATAGAATCGTAAACTATGCATTTGATCCTGTGATGATGTTTGGCAAAGTTGTTGCGCATTAGCCCACGAAGGTTTCCGAACTGGTACGAACAATTTACGACAGATAGCGCCACTGTTTTATCCTTGAAATTTATTTTAGTGGATGGCGTAGCAAGGCGCGCTGGGTACAGGTAGTATAATAATAAATGAGAGCAATTTTAAGCAGCCAAACATAACAATTTGGACAAATCAAGAAGCATGTTGTATTAGAAAGTATTAAATATGGAAACATCTAGATGTTTGACGAATATAACATACCGAAAATCATCTTGCAGTACATCGGTGATCTCCTTGATGTCCTCTTGGGTGATGGTCCCCGTGGGCGATATGCTCTTGAAGTGATAGAACAGGTCCGCATGTTCCAGCAGTAACTCCTGATATTAGAGCATATAGTGTCATAATAAGAATAGTATATTACATCGAGAATGCAAACTAAAACATCATACGGCTTCTCTGCTACGGCCAATAAATATTGATTATATAATTTCAGTAATAAAGTAGTATTTATAATGTACTAGGGGTCGTCCAGCAGTCGAAATGCGACCATAACAAATTTATATAAGCAAACGGTATTTCACATGGTATTTTTTATATTAAACAGGGTAAATAAACCTATTCTATTTGACATTCAGTGTATGACATGACATATGTATGTGTGTTATAAATACATGTGTGTTTGTGTGTATCAAATGTTAGTGTGCGTAATGTTTTATTTATTGATTTAATGTGTTTTATAAGCATTGTT
>DWQT01005164.1:0-10530 GCA_018244895.1 Myscelus amystis hages | reverse complement strand
GAAGGTTTACATGTATAAACGCATGCCTTGAAGTTCAGAATTTCTTCATGGCAATAAGTAAAAATGTAGTATATGAATGTAGATATTCCAAAGATTCCCAATTTTCACGGTCTAGGTATACCTATAGGTAAGGGGAATCGTTTTATTTTGAATTAAACGCGCGCGAAGCCGTGGACAAAAGTTAGTTGTAATATAAAATCGTTTGTTTTTTGTTTGACATTCTGTCGCATCAAATCGGCGCAATGGTTTCATGTATGATTATTGATATGAAAAGAGCTACAGAGATGGATAGTGACATAGGCTGTTTGGTCGCATAATCATTATTCACTTCCACGGGAATATAGGATTTAAATGGATTTAAATTTAGGATTTAATAGGATTATTCAGTTGGATCTTAGTGCAATCCGTAAACACATATCTGATGTCGGTCGTATAATATGATCCTAGCTATACGCCTCCATTTGTACCTGTAAGTTTGATGGGGTAACTCAATCCAGAGCCAACATTACCCCTTAACAGTCAGAACAGCAAATTCATCTACAGCACTTCAGAATCCAGCAGTCCACATCTGACCGTCATCAGAGTATCTAAACCTGCAAACAGGATTAAAGGTTTTATAATATAAATTTCAAATTTAAATAACTTTCTTGATTATATTACGAAAAGTTCTTAAAATAGCTTAACTTCTTGCAAAGCAAAAGTTGTATGAATAAATATTAAACACTTAATAATTTGATTAGCACTTCTTAATTGGCCGATATTAATAGAAAGTACATATTAATTGAGAGTAATGGAAATCTAATGTAATTAATATTTAAGAATAACTTAATTATAAAACACTATTTCACTTCCAATGACTTTTGATTCTTAGGATACGCTCAGTTATTTTTTTGTCACTAGAAATGTCGCTTTAAATTGTTAAATCTGCACAAAACACGATTGGCTTGACTGCTATAGTTGAAGTCTTTGTGTGTGGATCCAAGCTTGGATTAAAGTATGTAATTGTAGACTATTGTAGACTATTGTATCTATGAAAAGACATTGAGCGCCCGCGACTCCGCGCACGCTCGATCCGCGCGACAGGGTAAAGGCCGTAAGAATTTAAGAAACGTCATAACTACATCGAATAGACATATCAACACAAACCATATCTCATGCACGAACAACTTGTATACAGCACATATAGCATCTTGATCGCGTGAAATTCACGCGACGATCTCACGGCGACAGCTAATAAAAAAGAAACTTGTTCCCTGAATTTCTCATGCAAATTTCAGGTAAAAAATGTCTTATTTCCGCACAAAATATTACCCCATAAAGGGTAGAATTGCATATAATGATTTTTAGCGGCGGCGCAAAGTGACAATTTCCCAGATGAGGCTTCTCTTGGGATGGGACGATGTGTTTTTTCTTTGTTCTCTCTGTATGAAGCATTACGCTCAATGTTGAAGATTTTAAATGCGAATATGGGACGCTGTACGTATATTAATGTTAGGCAAAACGTCCAATGCAAAAATTTCATTAAAGAAAAACTTAAGATACGAAATGTAATAGAAACAAAGGAATAGTGACGTTGAGAAAATATTATAATAATGTATTTCTAATGAACGGATATTGAATATTTTGTCTTTAAAGAGAAACGTACTAATATAATTTTGTACTGGTACGTTTACAGCAAAATAGATACGGGACGAGATTTGCGACAGTTTTTCGTCGCAGTTGTAGCATAGCCGTTGTTAGTTTCGAATCTTACGATAAGTTATTCTACTCTTACAAATGCACTCGGCCCTCGGTTCTTTTCAGATGCTTCGTTGGAAGCTGCCGAGAGTCACGATAGTACGGTTTTGCTGTTAAATGGCCATGTCATTAATTATTCACTTGAAAGGACGCCCGTAAGTGAAACAGAGTAGCAAATGCTCGAAGCTCTGAACTTTATGTCAGTAGTAGACGGCCAGTATAATTCCATTCTTCATAACATAATCATAATAGGAAATGGGAGTCCCATGGATTCGCCACATATATGTATTAATAATTAATCCAGTTAATATGTATGAACACATAAATTACTATTAAAATAAAACATAAATATGGAGACATGACAGTTATAGATATACGGATAAAGATGGAAAGTAACACTCGGTGCTTTCTGCTCACACCATTAGGGGACCTAGCGTGACGGTACAATAATAATCAAATAATTTTATTTTTGCGACCAGTGGATCGAAAATTTTAAGCTCCATCTAAAACAAATTATGAGTCTGGGTCGATATTGCAGGATCATGTATCATCCTCCCAACTATTAATCTAATAGGCATCACAGAAAATGAAACTTTCCTCTATCAATTGTGAAAAATCTTGTGAGTTTGAATGATTACTCTGTTAATAAAGAAAAGGACAATAATATTTGAAGTTGAAATTAGAAATTTCTTAGTTTCTACATTGAGAAGGATAGAAAACAATATTGTCATTTAATCTCCAGCTATTTCATTACATTCATGTTATAACAATTTCTTTCGATCTAGCGCCCTTACGTAACCAATCAGGATGCAATTACCTTGATAATAATTATTAACACAAATCTTCTTAGCAGTTGAAGCCGCTGTAGAACCTCATACTATGTAGTTTCTGCGAGTGATGAAATATTTATATGTCAACTCTGGTTGATGAATACTATTAATATGCAATTGTGATTCTGTCAGTGTATCCTCAATCGACCTTCTTTGTAATATTACAGCATATGATATTTTCTCGTCATCAAAATACCGCATTGAAGGACTTGTGCGAAGCACGCAATACAACTGTGGCCAGTAGAGCAAAGCTCATGCTAGTTTTTAAATTTGAGTCGGTCGAGTGCTACGATTCCACTTAAAAGTTTACGCTATTTGAAATCATATAAATGTATAGCATGATATTTATTTTACATATAACTGGAATTGAGCAATGAACGCCTAGGCGGGTATGAAATACAAAATATGGTGAACAAAGCAAAACCAATACCATAAAAATATGAATATCATGTTAACGGAATGCTAAATAAAAAAGTATCACTGTGCATGAATGTTAAAAAGAAGTCTTAGAAGAAGCTAGACAAGTAGGTATTAGGCAAATAATGAAATATCTGCGGTCAGTCGACCAAAAAGTAACGGTGGTTCTGGAATGTCGGTTCATTTCTGCCGGTATTACGGTCATCGAGCGTCCCTTGTGACTCTTGAGTTATAGATTTTCTGCTTACGCTTACGTCTAAGCTTTTAGGCTTTCACTGAATTTATAGAAAATTGATATCTGAGCTGTACGTGACCTCAAGAAGTTTTACGAGTCTCCGAAACTTATATATGTATAATATTTTATTGTTATTCCTATATGTCGTGAAATGAGAAACTGACTCTTAATACGCTAGTCAATTGAATTATTTTATTTGCTTAATTTCTTTTGCCACGATATATGCAATGTTAGAAACGAGTGAAATGTAAACGTTCTACCGGCTGCGGGCCATGAGATTGCAACACATGATCAATGTCACATTGGAACTGGAAAGCAGTGCGCAAATGGAACTCTATTACCAACTAAGTGCTCTGGATGTTGACATACATATATCTTTAAAGCGGGCCGTCCCGCCAATATTTGTCTAGCATGTTGCCACTTTTCGCTTACCATTTTGTGTAATTCCAAGATTTTCCTTTTTTAATATCGCATGGGAAGTTTGTTTAGGTTTATTATATACATATGATTATAGGTAATAATAATATTATTTCATCATTGACTTAATGTGCTTTTATATAATGCATTTATTAAGTCAAACGTCGATTACATTTTCTGCATAATAAAAAAAATATATTTCAGATGAGATGAAATACAAGGTAATGTTAAAAATAACAGCGCCCAATGGTTTATCTCAAACAAATTGGGCGTTATATTAAATAATTTTGCCGAGTGGCGGAAATTTCTTCAGTCGAGGGAATAGATGCCTTGACCCAATTGCCGCAAGTCTCCGCGGTCGATGCAAAGAAATGCAGGCTGCATTCTGAATACCAATGTAAGGGACAATAGAAGCGCCATATAGCGGTGGCGAAAGAACCCTCTCTTGTAAGGCGACGAACGGCGAGATGAAACAGCAGATTCCGTTTTTGTCCTTTACAAACTGTTAGCATGAAAGTATGCAATACAATATGATACATGCTACCGATTTCTTCTAGTCAGTTCTATAATTAATTACGTAATTGATTATAAATGCATATAAATCGTGCATATAGGTGTTATTAACATTATGGTGCTATTAAAGCACATTCACTTCGCAGTAATAAAATATAACACAACAAAACTACGGTACACATAAAATATTATTCGAAGCTACAAATATCACAGTGATCTATGCTGTAATCAATCTCTACATAATCCGATGAAAACAAATCATACATTTAGTAGGTATATAGTATAACGAATATTGAACAAGGGCCTTTTGCTATGTTCGATAGTGTAACTTTAATACATCAGCATTGATCAAGTGGATTGTTTTCTATAGATGTATTAATACTTTTATGCTTTACTATAATCTACGGTAATCCCTCTTACGGCTATTCGTCAAGTCTTTCGGATTACCGAGTAAAGTTACAGAACTCCGTTAATTACTACCGACTCAACTTTCGTTATATAAAATTATGCTATTAATACATACACGTGATTAACCGCCTTGCAAATGGCAATAATCATGTCATTACATTGATTACGTTTAATTACATAATAATCCATGGTACAAAGATACGATCTTCATTATATTATCGTATGTAGTAATCACATATTATAAGCAGTCGTAACGGAAAAATGAAATATGTTAATTGCATAATCATTATAGAAATTATAGGCAGGACTATGTTCGCGAATTTATTATAGATCAAACTAATTGTGACCCCTCAACATTATGATAATATGCCAACATTGAATAAAACGTAAATATTTCAAACATTCATAACCTTGATGTAGTAGCAGTTGTACTCTCGATTAATATTACCTTACGCTGCATACCAATGTGACACGTACTAATCTTGGCATCGCATTAATGATGCTCTATTTATACAATGATGAGTAGTTATAGCCTAGGGGTTTGAAATTCAACCTCTCACTCTGGGGGGTCTGGGATCGATCCTGTCACCTCTGATTTTCCACGTGTGTTTTATAAATATAACTTAAATATCACTTGCTAAAACGATGAAGGAAAACATCGTGAGGAAGCCTGCACACCGTAGAGAGGCACACCGTATTATACAAACTTATAGTTTGAATAATATTTTCCGAGGTGTATGAAGTCTACCAATCCGCTTTTGGCCAGCGTCGTAGACTACGGCCTAATCCCTCTCACTATGAGAGGAGGCCCGGTCCAGCAGTGGTCCATTAAATAGTGAAAGAAGACATACAATGACATTAATTTACACGAATTCCTTTTGCAAATTGTAGATTTAGCTGATGTGAGAATTTGTGAATGTTGTTATAAAGTCCAATATCTGTGACGCGAACCAACTAACTTCGTACAATGCAATGCGTCGCCGTTTCGAATGTTATAAACGGAATTTTATTTTCGACCATTAGCCGTTCTAGGATGTCTCGCCGGGCAGCCGGCGGCGCGCGCGGAGTCTATTGAAAACGCCTAGGTCCGTAGAAGTACGAAGCATTTTAATTTATTTCATTCGGTAATTAGAACGTGTCTCTATTTAATTGCAGGACACGAGATGAAAGTATGTACAGGCTGCGCGCCCCGCGGCTCTCTCTGCACTTAATTAGTAAAACGGATAAAATAATATAAATTACTTTTGAGAACGCTCTCATTCGAGGGTTAAGTTTCTTGCAAAGTAAGGTGAGCTCAACCTTTCTAGCTGCCTCAGAAAAAGGAACTAAAATGAAAACTTATTGAAGCTTTATTAATTACGCTGGTAACTAGCACATACTATTAAAATCATTTCTTTAAGCTGTATAATTTAACGACAAAAACCTGACCCGAAGTATTATAGTTGACATTTACGAAGCCGAAATAAATATACATATTTATGTATTACACTTCATACATGCATGTACAGGGCCCTTATGAAGTATTAAGTATTTTTTATGAAGTCACAATGTTTCAATACAATGAGTCAGATTTATATTAAATATTGTTTTTAATTAGACTACTAATATGTTGATCGTTCTGTTTGTATAAGTTACATTGTTTGTAAAAAGTTTGGCTATTCAGAAAGTAAAAGTATAGCGATACCTACATAATTTAACATTTTCAAATGACAAAATTGTATATAAATCTAGTTGGATATATAGCGTCAACTTTGAAAATGTCCGATGTCTATCTAAATGTTAGCAAGCTGTGCGGTTCTATTAAAATTCAGATTTCAGCGTTCGATTGAAGTTCGCCACAGTAATATTTGGATTACGACGAGTCCCTTTAGAATCAGCAGCAATAGTTTCATTAATTTTGTCTTACGTAGAACTTTCGAGAACTCTGCTCTTCTGTAGTTGTGGCGAAATGATACACAAAGCTAAGAATGTTGATTAAAATTATTAATATCTTTTTGGTACACACTATTAAAAGGATTCTGCTCTTTTTGATACTTCTTAAACTTCAGAAACAAAGAAACAAAAGTCAACGAACAATTTTTTTGAAATAAGCGTCTCCAAGCGTCAGTTCAAATGTTTTTGAACCGGCTTCGATAACGATGTGGAAATTCAAAACTTTTGAATTAAGGTAGCTACTAGCACGCTTGGTTTTACTTAAATCAGTTAATATGCCGAGACTAGACTTGTTACGTTTAGTTGGCACGAGTATGAACTTTTATTGTCATTAATTTTGTTAGAACAACAAAATCATATACGAGTACCATCATAGCCCGAACTAAAGGAAGGTTTAAAATACCATTCCATATCATAAAAACACAGGTATATATCCCATAATATTGTATTGTACTCATATGCTACAAGACAGGGCCCGTATTATTAACAAAAACGTCTACATAATACTCATAACTGATATATTATTATATATCAGAAGTAGCCAATATCACTCTCCAGAGCATCAAATATTTCCAAATCAATAATCACATCCATTACTCGGTTTTGTAATGAAAAAAGGACAATTAAACCAACTTTCATATTTATGCATCAGTACAAAGTCCCTTACCGCTCTGCGTCTGTTTTTTGGTGGTTATCATCTGAAAATAGTCTGTGGATCTTCTTACGGTTTCCTCCAATAGAAAGAGGGTAGTTAGTGCAAATTAACAGTGTAAAAAGGTTGTAAGCGTACGTAATTTTTGTCGGTCTCAATTCTGTAGAATCCTTCCCTAAGGCAGTGAATGCTGAAGAAATTCTTTGGCCTACTTCATTAACATAAACAATGTGTAACGTACACATACATTACTGAAACCGCAAATTAGTTGGCCGTGGCCACACTGCGGAACCACAAACGTACTGAACCACCCTTATATACTCAGTAACACAACTTTCTGTTAATGCTTGTATAGATTTTTCACAATGCTAAAACATATGTATGTATAACAGCGGTGTCTAGACTACGCCAGAAATAGATGCCAATTTATATATATTATTTTTGTATCAATAACAGAACATTGATTTTTAACAATATATCGTGGAAACCTAAGAAATAAATTATATTATGTTATCGCAAAACATCTTCTACATTTCTCAATGTTATCAATCTAAATGGACTTGCCTCTCGTAACTTCTCTACGGCTGATATAGTTACGGGTTTCTACGTTAATGGAATGTGATATAATACGATATTAAACATCAAATTGTGTTCGCCCATCAACTAGTAATAGAACAGCGAATCAATTAAACTTTAGAACCCGAAAGACCCGAGTTTCCTGCGCATGTAATGGTTAATGTGCTAAACCCTCAAAGGTAAGAATAGGGGTCACTCCACATTATCATGGAGGTAGTGTAACTTATACTCTGTAAATTGTTCTACGAATCTAAGTTTCAGTATTAGTACCTTGGGCAGGTTGTGTACTGATACTTGTATACATTGATGGGAATTGTAATATGGAAATATTAAAATCGTGAACGCATCGAGTTTCAATAAAACTAACATCAATAAAAATAAATTAACCAGTTTGTACATAATATCAAAATTATAAAGAATTCCACTGGAATTGTTTAAGATATAAGAAAGTACAATATAATAATATATTATGAGTGTTCATTACAGTCTTTGTTATGGCTTATGCGAATGCACTCTACTTTCTACATAGGGGAAGCACTTCAGATTTTCACCGTATTTTGTACCAACATTTTCTACAGAAAATAAGCGATGAAATCTTATAACGACAGTAGTTTAAAAAAAATTACGTTATTCGTTCCCGCGTGATATTTATGGCAACGGAACTAAATTAATCCGATTACTGTAAACCTGTGTATATGATACAACGAATGAGTATTAAATCTGGAACAAATTCAGCGGTTGATTTATGAAATAGATCTTTTTGGTTCTGGACGATAATAATAAAACATATTTCAAAGAGAATGTTCTTGTTGGTATGTTTTTCTGTTATGGAAAGTACGTATGCGATGTCAGCAAGTGCATTAAATTGTAATAAGTTTGATAAGTGCAGCTCTGCTGGAACTTCGGATACCATTAAGAACTGCTAAAGTGTCGATTATTCACTTTCTGTTGTACAGTACACTACTTTAACTCCGCAAGCGCTCAGTACTTCATGTTATCAATTAAACTAGTTGTTAGTGGCTATTTTATCTTGAGAGCACTTAACTGAAACAAATTGCTGACTTTATCCGTATTTTCCAAAGATAGAGTTAATGTAGTTTATGATAATTCGTCTTCTTACAGTGGCACGTTTGGAAACTTAATACGATTTGTTGTTAGGTAAATATGTTCGAGGTAGTGCACTATTTATACTGTAATGTATAGACGCTGCATTGTACAAAATATACAACTTCTACATGTCAAAATACGCAGGGTTTTTAGAGAGCAGCTTTGTGGGAAGCACCGGGAATAACCTAGTGGTAAATAACAATGTACACTAAAGATGTTATAATATTTATGTACTTAACTAATTAATATAAAAAATACATAATCCGCTATTTTTTATTTTCATTTATGTATCATTTTAATTTTACAAATTATGAACCTACTGCCCGAAAGAAAAGTGTAATACTAATGCCCAGTTATAAAAACAGTTATTACTCGTCAATTCATTCGCGGGTATATATTCATGTCGTATTTATGTCAGCTTTCTATCAAACCGTTGACGAATTCAAAATGTTATGCTTCATTATAGTGCAGTACTGCTTCACTTTGCAAACACCTCGGCTAGATATAGAAGACATCTAATATGTTATAAGCTAAGTATATTGACCTCTACGATATACTTATTTGAAAGAATATATCATAAGCGAAGTATATAATAACATACTTATCACTTTACAAAAACTTCGCTTTGAACATTTGCACATATAATTTAGCAATAGTAGTACCTATTAGCGAAATAGACCTTGTAAAAATATTATCATTAATACCAATATAAGAGGATATCAATCGAATAATTCTCCTGTCATTCAGCGCAAAAAACTTACCAATAGAATCTATGAATCTAAAATATTGTAAGCTGTTAGATGTCGTTGAGAGCTCGAGGAAAATCAAATCAAGTTGTCTTCGGTTGGGTGGCTATGAAGTTTGATTAAATCATTTACTGAAATTTTACGACGTCGTTTAGGGTCCGGATATAGAAAGTCAGAAAGAAACATTCATTTAAGGTGTTCATATAAACACACTCATAAAATTAAAAAATTCAAAGTAAATAAAAAAATTTAAAGGCAATTATATACATATCGACCTAGGTCCATGAAATTCAGATAAAAATCAAGCCAAGTGCGCGTTTCAAATCGGATATTTTTTTTAATTATTATTTTTTATTAAAACATGTCTCCATGGAACCTTCTAATTATCAGGCTGAGAGATTGTGTACCTCAGCCACCACCATGTAAATATGGCTGTAATTTGTTAACATTTAATGGATTAATCACAGGTATTTTAAAAGTAACGTTTAAAACAGAGCTATATATCTCTGTTCCATACCAAATACATCCCCTTTGAGCGGCGGCAGTTAAAACAAATGAACCTCGAACCTTTTTAACACATCCGAGTGGTCTAAGATAGAGAAGTCGGAAAACGAAAGAACATCACAAAAGACTGTCTTTACTTACTGGCGAGTGTCAATTAAAAAAGCTCAGCTAGGGAATTCCAGTAAATTTCTGCTCAAAATAAGTACTTATCATTGCAAGCGAACAAAGTTTTTTTATAATATTTCTAATGCCATATTAAGCCAAACTAACTAAATTATCACTACTAAGCCTAATGGTACGTTCAGACTACGACAGAAATTCTAACATAAGTGTCAGACATTAATGTCTGTACTTTTTACACTTATACGGAATTTTCCAAATAAAACTCATTTTATGCATTAAAACGCGATGCAGTGTATATGCAAAATGTTAAACGTGACGGAAACTTGTCAACTA
>DWQT01005163.1:0-10532 GCA_018244895.1 Myscelus amystis hages | reverse complement strand
ATGACAATGCAATAATTCAATAACAGTTTCCCATTATCCTTATTAGGACCGCCAGGATTAATAATTCTTTTATAGATGCTCTGTAGGAGAGTAAGAGAGATACAGTTTTATGTAATTTTTAATTCGATTAACAATAAAAGCGTGTTTTTTTGTTCTTTTAAATTTTACATAAGAAGACTCGAGAGAAATCTCGTATCGAAATCAAAAACGCATGTACCTATTTACGTAAATTGATATAATCGTGCGTGGGAGGCTATTTGGGAACTCTTATCATATTTTCCCCGAACAATACTTGACATCTATAAATATTACAATATCCCACATTCAAACGACCTCATTAGTCATATTTATAAAGAGGGTTACGGGTTCTAATGATACCAAACTCCAAAATTAAATTTTCGTATTTCTTAATAAAGATGTTGGAAAAATGCTTATGTGAAAGGGAGCGTGGGTGTGAAAATGTGAAAGGAAACGAAGACATATGGAATGTGGAACATGTGGACACATGTGGAAAGAATACACCATGCGATTGTTGATGGATGTAGGCGTTATGGAGGCATGTATGTAGGCGACTTTCTACATCGACCATGCAGTCCAGATACTAGCTAATGTGCGAGTATGTATCGAAATAGTGATAAATGTCGCAGAAATGCCTCAGTTTTCAGGATCTTTGGTTCACGGTGCATTCTGTCTACCCTTTAGGGACCTAGCGTGATACACGCCAATTTCGGAGGCTTAATAATGTTAGATAATGATATTTCAATATACTCCTATTCACTTAAAATACGCTTAATTTGACATTTTGTCTTGGGCGATGAAGATGCTCAAACTTGACAATACGGGAGCAGGAAAGGGTAAGAGGGGGGTGGCGTAACTTGAAGAAGCAATGAACACGTCCGTTTTGGAGACAACAAAATAACATACCTGCGTGACATTTATCGTGTCACAAACACAGCCCTCGTAAACAACACATTACGTTGAGTTTATGAGGCTTGTCACGAAACTATCTGAATTATGGGCGACACGCGACATTTCGTTCAACGCAATGTGAACACTACACCGTCGTTATAAAGTCTACAGTCGATTGAAATGTTTCATCACGATACACTTTGTACTAATCGTGCGAAACCATGCAAGGATTAGAAAATTAATTCTATATGATGATATGCCCTATTGATTGTGAGTGATATAATGATGTGTATTTAATTCAGAGGCACGGGAATATGGTCAGGAAGTACCTCTATATTCATCATTCTCTTGAATCGACGGTATGACGATTCTGATAAAGGTAAACAATTAATATAATAATAATAATAATAATGATGATAATAATTGGAACAATTCCGCACACGGCTATCTGATTCCAAATTAGGCAATGCCTGTGATACGGTGACCAAACAGCTGACGAAAATAAAATTGCATTATATACATGCTACATAATACTTCGAAGAGCAACGAAATGGAAAATTTGTATAAAATAAAGAGTTGGAAAGTATTCACGAGATTTGGACAGCCACTTCAACATTTATATCGAACGCTTTGGAAACAATAAACGTTTATGGTCACACGTTAATGACACCATGACACACGGGCGTCCTGGGACGTGACATACCTATTTAAATTTTGATTCCTTTACAATTACTCATCGCCGATCTGTTAGTCGAGTTACCACGATGTGCAATATGTACATAGTTAAAGCATAAATATTCCGAAGCCTTAACATATTTGTCATAATAGCGTAGATTCAACAAAAAAAAGCTTTTGTTCATTTGTAAATAGCAATTTTGTCTATGGTATTATTATAGTTTTTCTATTTAAAGAATTTAGTATTTTTTGTATAATTACGTACAGTAGTACTTTAGTATTTTTTGTATAATTACGTAAAGCACGGTTGTACTCGATTATTTGGTACTAAAACAGTATAGCTGTCTACCGTACGTTCTACGAAACAGTATAAGTAAATGGGAAATTTTAATAATGCATTTCGGAATCGCAGCCACTCTAGTGTACTCGTGATTTTCACGAGCGACTGTTAAATTGACGATATCCGTGGTAATTTACTCTATCGAGCTTTACGAGTGTGCAGTCCGAGAAGTTATCTGCAATAGTTTTGGAACAATAAAATATTATTACCCGTACGCTACAACTGTACATTTACCTTCCGTTCAACTAAATGTACATGTTTTTGGGTTGCCATTACACTTTTCAACACTTTCGACATTCATTCACTTTTGATATCATAACTTTAGAAAAAGATAGACAGATATACATACCATAAACATACATTTTAACAGAGAAAAAAATTTCTAGACTTCAAAGTAAAACTAATCCAGAAAAAATTAATACGCACTAAAAAATAAACAAATAATTACGTATTTTTCTACAACATAATAATGGACTTGCTTTTCTAAATTCTCCTCATATATAGGTACTCATATTGTTGTCTTTGGAGTCAGTGTCAGCCAAGGAAACACTATAATATACCTAGACAATAATACAAACGAATTGAGCACTCCTCCTTTTTGAAGTCGATCAAAAAAGGGAGACCGGATAACATCATATCTATGACTGATCTAATGGCAGCTTAAACAAAGTACAATTAATAGGAAGTCTTTTGCAGCCCTTATTTACCACTTGTCATCAAGTGTCACGAGGGCCTGTGTTCGTCAGCGCAGCGTCTATGTAGCCGTGTAATGGCGCCGGAAGCGCGACACCGGATGTTGGAAGCCCTTCCGGCGATATGTAACAATGAAGCCTTTTTAGACTACGCGGGAACCTCAGCGTCGTGTATAATTAATTTATAGTGAATGACTTTATTATTTTGCGACAAGGATATCCGTTTATTTATAGTGTTTCAATTTTCTTTTTAATGAGACAATGTAAATTTAAACGAGTAACTAAACTAAATTCAATGTTAGACGCTAGATGGCGCTATACACCGAGTCTGGGGAGAAAAATTCGAATTTCCACTCATATCTTCTACCTATGTTATACGTGTATGTAAAATTAAAATGAAAAATAGGTTCGTTGCGGTGGCAACGAATTTATAAGTACCAATAAATATTGATCAGTCCCTTTGAAAGGACCACTCATATATTTACATCGTAGACTGCAGCCAGGAATAGATAGGGAAAGAATGAGATACCGTCATAGTAACATCGTGACGGTAACATACCATGAACAGTTTGCACGCCTGTTATTTACGAGTATGTCAAAACAAAACGTTCTAATACTCGTATCTTTACTAATGATATAAAGAGGGTAAAATATATTTCTTTATTCGTAAAGCGTAATCGAAAAATAAATTATTCGCGATTAATACAAGCGATCTTTCAACATTAACGACCAAAAGAATCTTCAGCGAAATTAATATCGTAGCCGTACTAATAATTGTCGAGAAATGTCCATTCGTAATTATATGAAGCAGGCAATTATTTTTATTAATTATAAATAAAATTCATTAAAGGAACGGCTTAAGAGCTTTATAATTATAAAAGTAATTTAAAATTCGAACAATCCATTGCGAACTCCTTTAGTGAGGTGGGCCGGTAATCAGTAGAATTTTGAATAATCTATGTAGATCAGCAGACTGTTTCTCAAACACTACGTCTTATCTAGATAGGATGAATCTAGGTTTATATTGTAAATATTAAGTCCCAATAACCTAAATAGTATATTTACAGCGAGCGTGCAGGGTATAATTATGAATTAAAAAGTCACCACAGTCAATGACCCCGCTCATAAATCCTTGATACTAATGTTTGTATTTCAATTATCTATAAATAGTTGACAATCGCCTTGAATGCGAAATTTCATCAGCATCATTGTACCTTAGTCGGAATTGAAACGGACTAAATAAGCAGCGTTAGTGTGCGTCAAGAATATTTGGTACAGTTGATACAAAAAGTGGTTTCGGCTTCATTGGATTACACTCAAAATCCCCTGCCACAATGCCAGTTAAAATTCAATTTGATCGTATCGATTTGTAAGATCAGGTATATTTGTTGAGCTGATACTCGTGTAGCTTGTGAATTTTACTTTACACACCGTAACGCAAAGAAAGAAGTCGTAGTAGAAATCAAAATCACAGTTACGAGTAGAATTTAGGTACATATGTATGTATATAGTAATGTTTCCTACGCTTATTCTGGACCACTATTTCTCTTATATACAATACTTTATTATTTGCATATTGTACGGCATGTCTCATATTGTAGATAGACCCTTAGAAATTGCTGATAAAATTAATAGAAAACGCAAAACTTTAGTATCGCTTCTGTCAAATCTCAGATATAATTTGTTTGTGTTAAAATTTGTAAACCCTACAATAAACGAATTCTTTTACTTTCAATGATACCTCATTAATTTGACGTAAACATGATAAGGATGATTGCTACTATATTTCTATACGAGTTATTTAACGATGTAAAACTGATAAGAATTATTTTTGGACAATCACGGTAGCGATAAACTGAATTGAACGCACTCGTATCACGCCCTCCACATTGCTAATTTTAGTCATTATTTTATTTAAATTTAGGTTTTGAAAAATTGCATTGATTCGTCTCCAACCGCAATTGAGTCTTTAACAATATCAACTTATTTACTATCAGGTTACGTTAGTGTCGTTTAGGAGTATTTTTGTATTTGACAACAATTTCGCATCGTCCAGCATCAAACCGAAGATACTGTAGCAATCGACAAATATCCACATTATCTCGTACAGAATGTTATCTTGTTTAACACCAAGCGCCGCTGTCATGCGGCTGATAACGCGCGGGATGCGATGGCCTCCGATAGCGACGATTATTTCAGCCTCGTACGACGCTAGTCACAATCTGGACACTATGAGTAACGTGGCGGTCGTCGTGGGCGCGTCTAGCAACCTGGGCTATCACGTGCTAAAGAAACTCGTCGGTATTTACAAGGGGAAAATCTATTTCACGACCGAGGACGAATCGACCGGATACAACATATACGAAACGCTCGCAAAGTATGCCGTCGAACTCGAATACGTTCGAATGGACATCACATACACGAAAAGCATAATCAACTTCAGACATCACATACAAGATCTAGACGAACGAATAGATCTGATAGTGAACAACAGCGATTACGTTACGAACGAGAAGAATTTGAGTCACGCGGAGAAAGTGAGGCGGACTCTGAGCGTGAACTTCTACGGTTACATCAATTTCGGGAAGCTGATGTACCCGCTGTTGACCGAGGACGCCCGGGTGATAAACGTGTCGGGACCGGCGGGACTGCTGGCGACGATCGAAAACGTAGCGCTGAGGAAGCGGATCAGCGATCCTAGTCTAACGGAGGACGAGTTGGTAGCGGTGCTACAGGACTACGAGGAAGCGGCGAGGAAAGGGGTGGAGAAGACCGAGGGCTGGGGTCTGAGCGTGCACGCGGTGAGCAAAGTCGCGCTGAACGCGGTAACGTTCCTCCAGCACAGGGAATGGACGGACAAGGGTGTGGTGATTAACTGCGTGAATCCGGGCAACACGTCGAGCCGCGAGGGGCGGAAGACGTCGAGAGTGTTCGAGAACGGCGCGAACGCGATACTGTACCTGGCGTTCGAGGCGCCGTTGTCGCTGAAAGGTAATTTCGTGTGGAGCAACTACAACGTCATCCCGTGGAATTCGGATCCGTACGTTGAAGTGACCACCGTGTGACATGACGATGCGGGACGTTTATTTATTTCGTGATTGTCCTCGTCCGTTCGGGCCGAAATAAATTGTGCGTAAAGTGACATGTCACTGTAATGTATTTTATGTACGTCTGTCATTTATATCCGACGGTTCTGTTGCGTAATATCAAACATTTGTGTTGACAAGTTTAGTGCGTGGGATTAAAGAGTTGAGTGTTATTCGATTTCACAGGTATTATATATGTAATCGAATAGTTTGAGTTTTAATAAAACGTTAATTCTAAGTAAAAGTATTAAACTTTATGGTTTTCTTAATTTGTCTAAGTAGTACAGTTTGATAAGATATGTATATTATTCTCGATATTGCTGGCGCCACAGTAATAAAGATAGTAATCGACCATTAGATTTATTTACAACAATTTTTCGGACCTGTATATCAAATTTAGTTCTGCATAAAATACATACTTGCCCATCAACAAAAGTAACTTAAAATAAATTAACAAACTTAGTAATATAACCAAACTATCCGTTATTCGGTACTTGTTCAAGATTTATTGCTATATTCGCTTATAATGCTCGCAAAATAAACTATGATTATATTATGAACTCATACTAACACGGAATGCCAAACATCGTGTATTTGCCGCCTGCGGAACCCACTTTTCACACCAGCATTTTCACACGAATAGCTGGAATTCCTTTCGTGTTTTGTTACGCACAGCTCACCATGCTCGCGGCGTGACGCTGTTCCAAGTTTTTCATTTTACAAGAAAAGTACGTCACTCAGTGACGTTTTAATTTGAAATCTCATAACGTTGAAGAATATAAAATTAAACGACCCACACAAATATAATCCATTCGCGTAGCGCGTCAATGTTTAATATAAACATTTAATTTAAAGATATCAGTAT
This sequence comes from Myscelus amystis hages, assembly GCA_018244895.1. NCBI lineage: Eukaryota > Metazoa > Arthropoda > Insecta > Lepidoptera > Hesperiidae > Myscelus > Myscelus amystis. The sequence goes on along the minus strand of DWQT01005163.1, from coordinate 3,965 downwards.
ACTTTTAATATTTCATAAACACTTCGTATTAAAGTTTGAGACGTTGGATTAACATCACGTTACGTCATAGCTTGAACTACTAATGGTACGAGTACTAGCATCCATTAAATTTAGTATGATAACGACTACGTTTCCCTTGTGTCTTCCTTTTTATATTTCATGTCACTGAAACTGAATAATAAATAAATAAGGCTTGAACTACTGACCCCATTATAGGACTACTAATAGCTACATGCACACATACAACCACAGGCCCACTCACACGCACACAGAAATTCATAAAAATTCATTAGTCATGGTGACTATAAAATATATTGCAATAATTAATTTCGGGGCAGTAAAACTTTACATCCGGTGTCTGGCTTTCCAGGTATTGCCGACGTTGCTGTTGCTAGGCAAATGCCGGGTAGGCGAAACGTTGATATGATGTTGATACTATGTGAATCCCTTCTGGTCTATAAGAGAATTTAAGAAATTTGTTTCTCTGTCCTACTACCATACTATACAAGATGCGACACAACAACACACGTGCAAATTCCTCAGTAGGTTATCGGAACAGAATTACGACATACAACACAATTATCTGATATAATTATCGAGTCATCGTTTTAGATCGCGACTGACGAAAAAATTGTACGTTTATTGGTGCTATTTAAATAGAATTAAGAATATATGGGTGTGATATAAATTATATCAATAGTTTATCTGTCAAATTAGTGCTTAGCGATTGTAAGTCCTAAAATGTTTTTTGTTCTAAATGGCCGTCTTGGTGTAGCGGTTACAGACTGACTGCTAAACCGGAGGTCGTAAATTCGATTCCCACATTCATACTTTTGTGTGATGAGTACATTTGTTTCTTCTATGTATCTTTATCAGCTGTCCAGTTACCATAACAAAGGTATACAAGAACCTAATTTGGAATCAGAGCGCCGTATGTAAAATTACCCTAATTATTTTTATTACCCTAATTATTCATCTCATCTACCGATGTTAAGAAAAATCGTTAATTTAATCGAATACCTTTCTTACATGTAGAATCGATTAAAAACTCTATCGATTAAAAAGTCTATTTATAGATTGAAATAATAGAACTAAAAGTTATATGTTTTCTATGTTATATATATTAACAAGTTCTAAACAGGAATATAGCAGCAGCTTTAGAAAAGGCGACGTAACTGAAAGGTAATAATTAGGCGTCAGCAACATAGACGGCGCGCGTCAATACCGGAGCAGTACCCGCCTGTACACATACACGTAAGTAAATTTGTACTGAAAATATTCTCATAGAGCTCTTCAGGAATGTTAAACAACAATAACAATAAATAATATGAATATAATGGTAAATGAACAGCCGAGACACAGAACAAAACGATATTATGAACAAATCTTGGTTATGGATAGGAATCGAACCCACGACCACCAGTTGCGCAATCGAGATCTTTCTCCACTAGGTCAAGAGATCTGTCGAAGGTTTATGGGCGTGTAACACTATGGTGTGGTCGAGGCTCCTGAATAGTCGTTATGCCTCATACCCTTGGTGTCTAATTCTGTCTTCTTTGGTCGTCTTCTTCTTCAAGTACGCCTAAGTCCACCTCTTCCGACTTACCAATCCACATTCACTCTATAAATCCACTCTACAATTAATTCTTACAAAACGCCCAAAGCAACTAAGCGTTTCTTAGTTCCAATCACTGCATCTTCTTTTCCTGTAATATTCCCGTATAGTATACATATATTGCTGTAATTATATTACAAAAATAGAGTGTTTCTAATAACGTCACACTAATTTATTGTACGTACACGTAATTATCGAGCACCAAACCCGATGGACAATAACCGCTGACGCGCCGAACAAAAGGTGCGCAACACCCAGTAATTACGCGTCAAACACACTCGCGTCAATTTTACGGCTCAACTATTAATAGAGGTGTGTAATTCACGTGTATTAGAAATGCGTAATTTTTCCAATCTACTCACTAACTATAAACTCTTACGTGAAGTGATTAAAGTTAAGTAATTACGCTGGATGCTAATTACGCAATGATGGTACAGAGATGGCTCTTAATTACTAGATGACATTGAGCTTCGACCACGCGACGTTACATATGTTCGACTAGAAATCAGTGTATACTTATTAAGATAGAACAAAAACACACAAAAGTATCGAAGCAACCCCGATGTGTCGACTTCCGACGCTGTCCATTACACAGCTGATTGACTGAACGGGGAGTCTCTCTGCAGCGAAACTTCGATTAATTAACTTCTTAACTGGCTGAAAAGAAGTTTCACGGCGCACGGCTAAGTACCCGTGGCCGGATTTTTAAAGGAGGAAGTTGTAATTAGTATTACTTTTCGTATCTTTCCCTTTTTAAACTGCAACAGACGGTGTGATTTATCGCTGCATCTAACAGGGCGCTGATGTCTTCGGCGATCTAAACCGATCTGTACAAGGAAGGCTCGGTCGGGTTTTGACAGAGTAACTATTAGTGACTAATTTTGAGCTACACTTTCAAGGCACCGGTAACATAGAACTTTAAACCTCGTGGAAAGCTTCAAAAGCGGATCAAAAATATCTAACTGAGGGGATAACCCCACCAATCTGGATACCAATCTGGATAAATCCCACGTGCGAAAAGATACATCTAAAACGAGTAAGTAATATATTCCACGAGAACCTGGCAAACATATATCGCTTTCCTGTTTTAATCTGTTAAGTACCAAATCAGCAAATATCAAGATCCTTTAAAAGAAGAGCTAATCAAGACTAACAGAAGAACATAATGTCAATTACTCACACTGAAACAATTTGCAATATCTATGCAGACGAATGTATAGACTTACGCTACTTTGCATTGAAACAATAACAAAAAACCAATACTTAAGTTTACTATCTGTATAATAAAAAGCTCCTTAGCGCACGCTGGTAGGTGCAGAGGCGAGGATTCGATAAAAAACATGAATTATTCATTACGAGAATCCCAATATACCTTCAAACAAGTTAATATCAACTAGAAATTCAAAGTCGAATCTCTATCCACAAACACCCGAGTTACATGCGAACCTTCTTTTGTACGCAAGTCGCTTTGAGAACACAATAAATGTACGTAAAGGTGAAAACGCTTAGCATTTTTCGTGTATTTCCAACCGTTAACACAACTATTAGACGCTGCAAATGATGCTTTATTTTTATGTAAACATGACTTGTTTTTGTTGTTGATGAAAGGAGCAGGCACCAGTCACTAATGGTAACCGACCTCGGACAGAACTGTAGGAATGGGACAAAACTGACTTACTCTAAACGTCCCATTCCAGTGTGTATCAATAAATCGTGTTATCAGACTTGTGTCTCAATAATATAGTGAGTTAAAGAAAGCTTATTTATTCCTTTTAAGGACGGCGAGTTTAAATTTCACTTCATTCCAGCATCGCATTGCTTAAACATAACATCATTTTTCTCGTACGATATTATGTAACGATATTTCAAAAAAAATTATTTATAGAATTGAAAATTCTGTCCATACGACTTTCTACCAAATCATCGATAGCCAAGTTTTGATTTGCTGAAATTGTTATATTTCATTTTAATTATTTTTCCTATATTCTAAACTGAATCTAAACACGTATTCGTTCATAGAAAACCATTTTATGCAAAAAAAAATACAATACAGAACCTTATATGCGATTGTCAAAGCACTGCCTTGTTAAAAGTTCAGAATAACGAAGTGGATGCATTCGTTAACCTTGCGAGAAACTTGTAACAGTAAGTGGCTCGAAATAGCAATTTGACATTTCAGTATGCAAGTAACTTTAAATTGTCCTTTGTGTCAGTCAAAAAATATACTTTCCTATAAAAAGAGGCCGTAAAGCAAACGGTAAACGTTCATTATCAAAATATCTTTCCTGTGTCACATTATTATTCATACAAATGATATCGCAAAGTGTTCCCTGAAGGTTTATTTTCGTAT
>DWQT01005162.1:0-10532 GCA_018244895.1 Myscelus amystis hages | reverse complement strand
ATTTTAGCTATTACTTTCTATTTATTTTAGTTATTACTTAGATTATTAAATTGCTTAGCCCTGTAATTTAGGTATTTGTTTTTAACTAAATAAAAAATATGTATGTGGAAAAAAAAAATTTTTTTTATACGCTTTTATTTTTAATCCATGTCAGCCTGGATTGAAAATTACAATAAGGGCAATTGTTAAGAGAGACCCAAAGAAGTGCAAAATGGACCAATATTCTTTGTTGGAAGTATTGATCAATAATTGGTAGCTGGGTGTACTCCATTTTGGACTGGCTAAACGAAATTTAAAACTTACCTGCCTATCCGGAGGGAGCATGTTACTTCGGCAACAACATAACATTAAAGATGCTTTTACCACTCTTATCAATTCAGAATTTAAAAACCAAATTGAGGAAAACAATTTAATCAATGTATGAACTCTAGCAACCTGCCAGATCGCCAAGTGTCATACATTGACGTATGCTACTAAACTAACCAGCAGCAAACCGGCTTTGTTTTTATATCGCATTGAGTTTGGAACGGAACGTAGAATTATTTAAAATAAGATATTGTATATTTTTCAAAACGTTTAACAAATAAGACGTGATATAGTAAAAATTATGTAAATTACATTTCTCATTATAAATATACATGGATCTATTTTGTCTTCGTTATTTCTGAATATTTTCGTCAAACAAGTTGTTCCGTTTCACGCACGTTTCTATAGAATTTTCTCGAATTTTGTTACACACTGACTTACTAGATGTCACTAGTATTAATAGAAACCAGTTGAACTAGTTCCTTTCTGTTTATTTTTCAGAGCATTTGCACATCTACGCATCTTTTTCAATAGAGATCGATGATTTAACGCAGGCGCAAGGAACTACTAGTAAAGTGGACCCACTCGCGTTTTGATTAAATTGAATTATATATATATGTAAAACCTGTATAACGAACCGTCTGCCATAGGAATCGAACCAATTTGATCACACAATAATTCCTGGACATAGGCCTCTTGGAAGGACACGTCCCCTTAGACAATGTCAAGCAAGCTGATTATTAAGTATCGGTATATACTTTAAATGGACCTAAATAATTGTAAGACAATTTTATTTAGTTTGTTACAGAGAGACCAAAACTGAGACCACCGGTATTAGTCTTGGAAATAACGGAATAAAAAGTATTAACGGAATAAAAAGTATTAATTCCCAGGATTCAAACTACATATATATTTCTAAATCAAATCTCATCACAATCGGCCAAGCGATTCCGCTGTAAATGCGGAAATGCATAATTTAAATAAAATGCGTAAATGCAGAAGAGACAGACCTACAGCCAGTGTTCTTTTGCATTTTTAATATCGTAGTATTGTACGGATTATTATTAGTATCCAAGTATGAAATTTCGGAATGGTAAGAGTGTAGGTGCTGGTCATCGTTTACACCAGACGCGACCATCTTTGCCGCAAATAAAGTCATAAAACGATTTTAGAAGAAAAATAATATTGTGCACAGAACTTTATAACAGATTTATAGATATTAAGGCCTCTAAAATATTTGCACGGGAAGCTCGATGGTATGGGAGTATTGTATGCTCCTCTCACCACCTGTCTCGCGCACTCAAGCTAGACATATCCTGTTTAAAAAATACTAATGTACCATCCCCAGCAATTGGTACTGTTCGAAACCTAATTATGTGATGCCTTGCGTGGGATCTGTAATAAGTAACCTTAATCTGTTTTCCTTGGACGTCTGTTAATGTATATCATGACCAATAAAATATTTCCAAAGATGAAAATTAATTTTATTTGTTACTACCTTATTTCGTTTTGGATTTGAATACTTAATTTATTACCAGCGATTTAGTTTGGATTTCACTCAGCTCCTCCAAACAGCGCATTTTTTCTCACGACAATTGCGAGAGGCGGGCAAAACATAACGGTCGGGAAAAAAAACGTTTTGATGAAGATATACCATTCGGTGATTTTAAGTCATATATAGTAGAGTTTTTAAAGAGCAAAGCAGGGGGATCCAGTATGGAAGGAAATTTCCGGAAAAGGAAACTTCGTTAGAGAGTCTGTGTATTCGCTTTAACGATAGCAATGTAATAAATATATATTGTTATTATTATACCTTCACTCTATGTCTTTAACGGGGTAGGTATAAAGAACCGAGTCCCAAAGTTCTTTGTCCTTACAAACCTAATTTATCTCTTCATGCGTACACGCTGATTTCAGAGACTTGAGTGCCCTTTCAGCCGGTAATTAATAATTATTACCATATTATTGTAACTTATTATTATTACAACTTAAAAAAGTTAAAGTGTCAAGTTAAGTTACACCTTGTATTATTATTATTAAACTACTACTAAAGTAATATACTTCTAGACCATAACAACACATTAAAATATATATTTTTGATATATTGAATTACTTAATCTGTATTACTTATCTATCAGTTTTTACTTATCTATGTTGTAACGTTATGACATTTCTATGCAAATCGATATTTATTATTTTAGTCTGTTTCAGTGCTTTCCCGTGTGTAAGATAGGAGAGGTTGGTGGGTCAGTAAAAATGTATTTGTAGATTTTTAAGTGCTCGTCATGGTTTTTGCTCTTTACATTTAAAATATGAGTTATAGCTTTGTTATATGCATGTAAGTTCATTCAAAATACCTTTGTTTACTGTCCATAAACATGTCCGACGTCCAGGTTCGCCTTATTGTTCTTCATGTTACCATTGCTTTCGTTTTGTTTTTTTGTTGTGGGCTTATTAAAGTTACATAACTTATGTTTATGTAGGGAACTATATTATCCTCCCATCAGATAGAGCTCGCTGGATTTGGGCACGAGCTCAAGACTTTCACCGTAAATATGTCTATTAATATTTATTAGACTAAAACATTTTAACGCTTAATTTAAAAATTATCCGCTCCCTATAAATATAGCGTTTTTCAATGATATTCTCGGATTCCATTAACGTTTATTTCGAGAGACGCCGTAGTCAATCTCATTTTCAGCCAATTCAGCACTATAGTAATCTAACACCGTTTTTCGTGCTATTGTGGCGTTAGCATATAAAAAATAATATGTTATAATTTTTTTTTATTTGTTTTCATTCAGCGACATGATCAAGTTAACGTTGCCAACAATACAAACTTGCTTGTTTCATTTTCACTGGCTAATTCTCACATTCTGACAAAGAATCATGAGGTTCTTAATTATTGGTTCACAGTCATGAACATATACATGCAGTTATTATAATGTAATAAATGTATTTTTCTTTGCAGCTCAGAGAACTGATGATCACAGAGCAAATCCCATGTGAACAGCTACGTAAATTATTAGTTGTTGTGTAGTTATAATTAGTTGCATGAGTGTTGTATGCTAAACGTTAATATTGTATTATATCATGTATCCCTATGATATTTACTAGAACTATGCTGAAAATGACTCACAGTTTTTGCAGATATACGAGGTTCACATATGAGAATATAAACTTTAATACAACACATGTGAAAAGTTATACAAGTTTGAGTTGTCGGAGAGAGAGGCATGTCATATTGAACGCTCAATATTCATTGCTTACTCGCACACATCAACAGCTGAGGTTATTAGCGAATATAAGAAGGAGTTTCCGCCCGAAGCGGCCTCAGACCAGTTCTGTTAGTGTGGGGACCAAGACGCAAATGGATAAAAAGCTGCTGCCGAGTGTTGCCTATGTTAATTCCGGAGTGTTGGAATCGTAAGCAAATCTTTGTTTTTGTGTTATCTTTATTTTAATATGTGAAAAGAAAACATGTACCCCATTTGCTAAAATTGTAATTTATGGGGTATTGTGCACATAAAAGAAAAATTATTTTCTTCAGTGTCTGCGTGTCAGTTAAATTATATATTCAAAAATAAAATGTTATTGTTCTTTTTAAAAAAATTTATATTGAACTAATAATATTTATTAATTTTTTGTATTGTTTATATATCTATTATACATGTATATGTATGTATTGAATTGTAGTGGTAATTACATTTATATACATAACACAGGACAGTTGAATGTTTTTAAAAAGATAAGTCATATTTAATGTACTCTGATGTGATTTAGCATCAATGCATTTAATACTGAGTCTTGTGGATAATTATAAATAATTAATTTTTCTTTCTATAACATTTTTATTCAAATTACTTCATTCTAAGGAAACCAATTATAATGAGATGATATCTTACCATGCTAACAGTATCAATGATAAGTAAATACTAAAATTAATGTATTGACTACATTGAATCTTTTGAGAACACTCAAATGAACAAAAAATGTGAGTATCCATCATTCGCCTTCTGTTACTTCCATTTACAGTATATGTATATAGTAAATGCTCAAATGTATCACTTTTCTCAGTGTAATCAGTAATCTCAGTAATCTCAAGTTTTTTTTGTAATATTTTATTATTATACTTTGAGTTTTCTTAAACAATACACATAATTACTTTGGTTTTTAAACCTTATGGATATTGAAAGGGGTTAAAACACATGATCGAGTTTGATCTAGCTATCATTTATCTTATTGAGATATGTATAAATAGCTCTGCAACAGAGGTAAATAAGTATGACAAATTGTTTCAATCTCAGAACAGTGTTTTACGAGGATATACGAGTATATAATAGAGATCATAGAGATCAGTAGAATATTGGGTATTGGTTTTTTTGAAAGTATGTGTAATTATAGGGTGTAAGTATTTTATTTAATTTTGCATAGAAATATGTTTGCGATAAAACCATTTAATTTGTTCTTGAGGAAGAATTTGTTCAATTCAGAAGTTGTGATGAGTGTTTCTGTTATTAGTTAGGCGTTCAGATTATAGTATTGCTGCCTGTTATGTAATATTATAACAAGTGATAGCGTAGTAGTTGCAACTTCACTGTCCGACTTTGGGGGTGTGCGTTCAAATCCTAACTGTCCTTTCTCCACTGACTTTCTGAAGTTATGTGAATTTTACAACTTAATTATCAAATTTGTATGAAATTTTTCATAGTAAATACAAACATTCCTGTACTCTGAAGTATTTTTAATATTTTTGGATTTCATAACAAATGCACACTTTTTGTTTTATTGAATGTATTATTATGGAAATTTGTACTCGTAAATTGTTTTTATTATTCCGTATGCTTATTTGCTCTACATTATTCAATATATTTGCTCAGCATACAACTTCTGTAGCGGCTCACAAAGTCTGTGGCAGCTTATCTTCACCCGGAGCTGTTTTTATGTTAGTGCCAATTTATTAGTTTAACGGTAACGGTATGTTTTGCGCAGAAGCGAGGATGAATCAATGGAATGTGACAATGAACAGCAACCGACGTCGTCTGCGGACCATCCTAATAGTAAAAGACGAGATAAAATTCCCTCAGACTTCAGGAAATGGGAACACGTGGCATCGAAGGGCAGTGGTGCGTACATTAGATTAATTGGAGAGCTGTTAAACTATAATCCAGCGTGAATTTGCATTTATCTTTATTGTGTAACAGAGAACAAATTTCATTAAAAACAATTCAAAGAATAAGTATATACATGACCTTACGGTAACACCAATTGATATAATTTTGGTTTAATAAGATTGATAATAGAATTTTGTTTTTGTTTGTTACCTCAGGCAATCCCTTCCGCTTCAAAGTAGTGTCATACAACATGCTGGCTCAGTATCTGCTGGAGTGCCACCCGTATCTGTACACTGAATGTAACCCAGAGGATCTTGAATGGAAGAAGAGGTCGCCCAGGATGTTCAAAGAGATAATGGATTTGGATCCCGATGTAAGATATCAACATCCTTATTAATACAGATAAACTTGTTATGAAACAGATTGGTCCCTTCATGCGCTGTAAGCTGAAGATTGCCCTCTTTACTGTGCTGTGACAGAATGTCATAGGAATAATACATTATTCTACTATTGTCAACTTTTACTATAAGATTGCTGAGCCGATGTTTATTAAGCCCATTTTAAAGGTGTTGTATGTTTTTTTTAGGTTTTCTTAGTTCAGTTGAAACATAATTCAGAGAAAATTAGACAATTTTAAAGTATTTTTTGAAATGGATTTATAGATACTGTGCCTGCAAGAGGTCCAAACAACCCACCTAAAGAGCTTCTATGGCAAATTCGAGAAAGCCGGCTACTATGGCCTTTACAAGCAAAAAACTGGCCACAGGGAGGATGGGTGTGCTATATACTTCAAGAGAAATGTCTTTGATCTCGAAGATCATCTGAGTGTGAGTGGAATTGTTGTTTTGATGCAAAACCTTATTTATTTTATTCATTATATAAGTATATATGGTTATTGAGAGTCATAAATTGTATATATGTATAGGTATTACAAAAATATTATGAAGTCTTCAGATACTAGTCGTTAAAAGCATTTAGTCCTTGCAATTACTGGTAGGTACATTATAGATTGTAAAAAAAAACGAAATCTATACAGTAAATGCCATATTAGTGCCATAGTCTTAGTCTTAGTGCAATCTTAGTGCATTCTAAGATTGCACTAAGACTAAGACTAAGATAGTGCAATCTTAGTCTAAATGCCATATAGACTAAGATTGTTTTTTGAGATTACATTTCATATATCAGTGCATTTTTTTAAAATTACAAAATGGAATATCACCAGTTTGCGGACGAAGCGCATAGTCGACGCGTCGCGCGCTTTGTTATTATTTGTAAATAAATGTAATGTAAATAGAGCTTATAAACAATGACTGATATCGCGAAGTTGAGTCAAGGGCGCTTCCACACGTTTCCGTGTTAGGGTCGTGTTGCGCCATCGCGTTACCCAAATTGATAAAAAAATGATAGATTACTTCGCCGTGCCCTATTTCGCGCGTGCACTGTGCTGAATTAGGGTTTTACTTTGTCATGTTATATTATAATGAGGGAAATTGTTCGTTGCGCATCCGTATTGTTTAGTCTCTGCCGCGATAAAAAAATCAGTCAAAAATATAACAACAAATCTCTCACATACTGCATAAAAACAATAATACTTACAATAGAATTTCTTAGTGTAACGGTTCGGAAAAATGTTACTATAAATTCTACTTTAAGATATTTATGTTTTGCGATTATTTGACTTTGACATTACGTTTTATATTGGTTCATCTCTTTCTAATGTAAACATTTACCTAGTTTGATTATTGGTTTGAATATCAAATGTTCTACAATTTTACGTGTTCTACAAAAATTACAGGAAAATAGCGAAATATCGGGATTTCCGTTAAATTATTATATGGCGGCACTTTTTTCTATTCAATATTAATGTCAGAACAGTTTCCTGTTAAAGTACCTAAGAGTGTATAGGGACATATGTTTGCACAATCTATACCGACGCATCTGCCAAAAGTTTTTTGGGGTTTAACATTTGACACCAAACACAATACACTATCGGTAATCAGTTTATATTTTTAAGTGAGCCTTTTGAATTTTGCGATTGGCATCATTTAAAAATCGAACGACAATTGTTCGGTTCTCGTTAAGATCTAAAACACGCCACACCTTTGTAATTTGACAATGGTATTGTTGATTTTGAAATTCTTTTCATGAAACACGCATGAGATGTTCGGTAGGTTTTTTGTTTGCTATGTAAATGAGACGACACGTGTAGAGAATTGGGACGGCTACTGAGCTAAGCTGGTAGGTACTATTTAAACGCCGACGAATATTTTTATGCTGACCATGATATGGTCCTGGTGTCGTGCAACGTCATTTATATTAGCTCTAACAAATAATATTATTATTATTGTGAAATAAAACAATTTTGCTCTCTTCTATCCCTAATTCGTCATAAGTAAGATTTGAAGAGGATATTTAAATTTACTATAAGAAATGAAAGTTTTAGGTGGTTAAACTCAATCGCCTTTACTTTTCCCGACGCTTATAACTTTGAATTATTCGAAATAAAACCGAATAGGTTGATTCTAGGGGACTGCGTTACCTACGTACATCTATGATTACACCTCAGCTTCCACGCGGCGATCTCTTCATCAAACGCAAGATTATTTTGCAATAATAAAAATAAATGTCACACTAATCGCGAAACATTCAAAGCTCACACCAGCCACAGAACGGTTTCATAATAGGAAAATAATATAGGTACGAATAATGGACGATATTTTCGGTAGCAATTTTAGTGCGAATTCTAATGCTTCATTAATGTATTTGGCGCCATGTCCGTTACCCTATTGACCTGTCATATCACCTGTGCCATCGGACCGGAAACGATACGCAATGGACGTGACAGGAGCGCTCGTGTGCCTCTGTGTACACAGTAGACACATGAATCTATACTAATATTACAAAGCTAAAGAGTTTATTTGTTTAGTTGAACGCGTTAATCTCAGGGACTACTGTGTATACTAATAGTCTACACTAAGAGTCTATACTGATAGTCTATTCTAATAGTCTATTCATACATAATATATACTAATAGTCTATTCATCGAGGCAGGCTATAGGCTATATAACATCACGCTATGACTACTAGGAGTGGAGCGGCAATGAAAAATCACGCAAAAACGGGAATTTTTTTGGAGAGCTTACCTCGGGGGCGCTTGGTTAACGTCGAAAGTTATGCAAACGTCACGTAATTGTTTCATGTATTACGTTTTTTATGGTAATAATTTATATGGCAGTGTAACGTTTGCCGGGTCAGCTATTAATTAGTCAATTGATATTTCATAAGCGTTTTACCCTCATTGTTAGTTCTCTTTTGTTAATATTTCGCGGTCTTTTGATGTTTGCGTCACGCACTGTTGTAATACATGACATTGGCAGGCAACGCACCTGCGGTCGATCGAAATTTGACACGCGTGCAATTCTACACCGTCGACGTCCTTATTTCTACATATATGTACATATTTTTATTATGCTACTATCACCCAGGCATTTCATTGTCCAATTTCCAAAATAACGCTTCGAGTAAATTTTGTTCTTAACATTGTCAAAAATTGGTCAGACCGGCTACGTAACAGATAAGGCCGCTTTTTGCTTTTGTGTCCATCATTTTTGAACCGACGTCAAAAAGGAGGAGGTACTCGAATCGACTGTATTTTTTTATTCCCTGAATTGTACTAATGTACATACATACATACATTCTCTCTATTGTATTCTCTAATTTATCACCGTTTTCAAAATTACCCAATGATACCTACTGAATAATTAGTGTATTTAGGTTTTTATGATTAGGATGTCGTACCTTCATTGAGTTCGATGATACCATCGTTGACACAGTGGTCATATGACCATGTCTCTATACCTGCATGAACGAAACCTTTATATCTTTCACATACGAGTATAAATTGTAGTAGGTACACATTAAGCTTTTGGTGACGCTTTTGCGTCTGTTTTCCCCACGAAATCACGGCTTTCTCGATACCGGATGATGTCATTTGTTTATCGTCGTTTCCTATTCACATATTACAATGTATTCAATTGGAAATTTGTGTCATCAACATCATGAAATATTCAAGTGTTTTGGTTCCACGTCGCTTGACTTGTCCCTGGTCGTTATGCTCAAAACATCGAAGTTGAATGCTTTCAATTTATGCATGTACGAGACTATGGGTATGGTTGCGAATGGTATATGTAGGTACATGTTCTAGAATCTTATACGACAAGGGCCACCACCTCAACTTACAAAGGCTACCGGCCTATGGGGAATGTCTATATTATCTTTTGTCTTTGTAAGTTCATTACGATTTGTCAATGTACAAACGTTGGTTTCGGAAGCAATCAATATTGGCAAATAGGCTTCTATTAATTAAATGTTTATTTTATGTAACAAAGAAACAAAAAAAGGAGGAAGGAAAGAAAGAAGGAACCGAAATGTGTATTCCGTACATACACAAATATTTGTCTACATTTAAACACACCCAGATATAAAGGAAAAAGGAAAAAAAACAAATGCAGTAGTTATTAGGTTATTAGTAGCGTTCAGGTTGGATATCGATGTAAGAAAACATTTTTTAAAGTATCGACATAAGAAAGAGCTTTTGTACTGTTACTGAAAAACTATAATATATTCTTCCATTATTCGTTCATTCAACTTATGTTTGTGTATGTTATGTAAGTGGATCGTATGCCTAAAACGATCGCTTAAGATGTTTTCAAATTATCTTCTGTCCCAATTCCTACTTGAGATTTTGTTGCGCGGTAACCCGAATATTTCAAAACAGTCTTGATTTACGAAGTAAGGTATATCTACATATACCCTCTGCTGGATTTGGGCGCGGTTGCAAAATTATCTATACGCATAGGTGTGTAGCTAGGAATTTATATAACGTACTTATTTATTTAGGCTTACCATTACGTAAGTTCTTCATAATTTTATAATACATTATTATTGTTTTATACCAGCTTTGGGGTCGTCCATTAATCACGTGATGCTCGAAGGGGGGGGGGGGTGTCCGGCGAAAATCACGAAATATCACAAAGGGGTAGGGGGGGTGCAGGAAGATATCACGTGTATTTATTTTTTCTTAAATATTATTTTTATGCCAGTCAAAAACAA
>DWQT01005161.1:0-10533 GCA_018244895.1 Myscelus amystis hages | reverse complement strand
GCAGATATACTCGTACAACGCGAGTGTTGATGGACGTAGCCGAGGGAGGCCAAGACTGTCCTATCACGACCGAATAGGCCAGACACTTGCTGACGGGGCAGTCAAGAGTCTCGAAACCGGCGTGCATGAAGAGAATAATGGATGTGGATGAAACACGACAGGTTTGTAAGGACAGAGATATTTGGCACTCGGTGCTTTCTGCCTACCTCGTTAGGGAGCTGGCGTGATGATCAATGTATGTATTGAGCATAAAACAATTTAAAGCCATTATAAAATTGTCATAGTTTTCATATATTTTGTATATAACCACTTTGCTGCAGTGCAGTCAGTCACATCTTTAGTCACGTTGCAATGGGAAATGGCAATTTATTTCGGTGATAACTACAGAACATAACTACTTAAAACACGTAATAAAATGAGCGGCGTCTTTAGACCGAGCGCTTCTAAATCAGTCAATGGTAATATAAATTCAATTGTAACATTCATGAATGAGTCTCGACATATGGATAATTAGGGTGTAGCAGCTGTGGACAAAACGCAATGGACGAAAATAGACGCCACCGTTGCCGCAACTCCGTGTAGAACAGACTACTACAGTCCTTATAATACTAACTTTAAACTGTATAATCGCTTTTAGAAAAGCAATCTCGATGAACTGTTTACCCCACAGACCACCGCGGAGGTACAGCCAGCGACCGCAATTGGTGACATCCGTTAGAACCCGCTGCGGGATTGTCGACGAAAGTCCCATGATAACACAGGTGATATTAGCTTGCGTGTGCCAGTTCTGCGGCGGTAAGTTGTGATGTAGATTGTACAGTTTTGCTTCGTTGATACCGTATGTGATAATAATGTCTTTTCACTTCCTGCTTTATAAAAAGTGGACGGTATTTTTAATTGAGTGACTTGCCTCTTTTTTAATTCATGTTTCATTAATAACTACAAAGGAAAAAGCGTCTTGCGTCCAAGTTGTTCGTCGATAATGTTAAACGATTAAAATTGTATCAAGACCGCATCAGACATTTTAAGTCGCTGCCCACCCCTATCAAAAAGGCGTGATAATATATTTACACATATCTAATAAGCCAATTCACGATATCATCGTCACTTTGGCCTTTGTTTCAATTCTAGATTATGCGTTAAGTTATGGATAAAAAATACAAAATTGAGTATCTCCTCCTTTTTGAAGTCGGTCAAAAAGTCATTCATTTACTACACAACGGCCTTCTTGAAAGCCATAGGTTTCGGAGGCACCTCATAATTTCACCACATTCGAAACGGTTAAGTATATTTCATATTTGTAATTTTATGTATGGAAGAGAGAAATAAGTATCTTATTCTAGAACTTACGACGCACGTATACATGTAACATGAATTAGTATCGTTTTGTCCTTTGAGCCAAAAATTTAACCCTGAACCGCCCACCCCGGTCTAGACAGCCCTGGACCGTAGTCTTAACGTGCCATTTATATTGCACCCTCGCATTTAACATTCAAATTAGTCCCCGACTTCAATTGCATCACTAAATCTTTAAATTTTGGAGGATAGCAATTCTAACTAGACAAAGTTTTCGATAATCTTTGTTTAAACAAAAATGATACTTAATAAATTAAAAGCACTTTCCATATTACATAATAGTGCTGATTAATATTTCTATGTACTAATACCTACATATGAATTTAAACATGGAGTTTTCATATGAAATGTCCATTACACAAAAGTCAAAATACTTATTAGATAAAACAAAGTAATTATTCCCATATATAATTACACGCATACATACAGACAAACCGATATATGTATGTATATGCTTCCTATAGGAGTACACATTACAAGAATCAAATTATTTCCATTTTTCGCTTCTACTACTGTCTTTATAGCTGTCACTCACTAGCAGGTAATAACACAATACTTTGAACTAACGAGAACATATAAATTCGTCTTCCAAAGATATCGATGCGGTCGACTCATTTCAATACTTACATTATCGATATAGTCAGGTAGGTATACAGTATACAGGTATAGGGTATACAGGTATACGGTATACAGGTATACGGTTAGTAACTAACCACGCTAACAATGTCAGCGTAGGTATCTAACAAATAAAATGGCAGTACAATTTCGGAGGGGACCTTGCCAACCGAACTCATTAGTTTCATTAAAAAAAACACAGTGCTTTTAGACGGTTACTTTTTGTAATAAGGGTTGAAAAAAGTCTCAATTCGATACGAATACATACTAATATTGTTTATACGAAAGTACGTTTGTTTGTACTTCGTTCGTGTTAAAACGGAGCAACTGTTCGATGTGATTTTTAGCATGGAGATAGTTGAAACACTGGAGAGTGACATAGGCTACCTTTTTTTGGGAAAAAAATCTCATTTTCACGGAAAAACGCGTTTTAATCAATAGATGGCGTTACGGGCGCAGTAGTGGTATGTCATGGGTATGAAAAAAAATTTTTGATCACACGGACAAAACCACAAAACACAGCCAGTTTAGAATAAAGACGCGTTCTGCATTACCAGCTTGGATTAGCTTCAATATGTTATAGTCATTGTGAACACAGCTTAACCTTGCAATTTAGTAAAATTTATAGCGACTATCGTTTGCATGTACTACGTATCTAATACTCGAGTATTCAGTATAGCGTCTAACAAGCGATCAAAGTTCCTGCCCGCAGTGAATAGCTAAGCAACTTGCAAGTAGCAAACTGAGCATTGGACCGATCGCCTGCGGTCTTGCAGCAAACAACGGCTGCTGCGTCAATGTACATATGTATGTATGTAAGACTGTCTATGTATCCAAAGATTGGTAGCGGAAAATCTGTAACTACGAGTATACTCCATTATTGCTGGGTACAAATATACTCGTAGACGTGTAAAGGAAAGGTTTGCACAAAATTGGTATTGTGAAATGGGATTGCATAATTTTTCTTACCGATTCAAGCTTGTAAAGGACATCCCTAATGGCATTCTGTATGAGGCAAGTTTGCTTTTAGCGTGTATTTAGGATTTCTTTAATGGCGAGATTATTAATAATTATTAAATTTCACACTTAGTTCTATAATTGGTTACGTCATCGTTACAGTGCATACAAGGACACGGTCGCAAGCATTGCGATCAAATATCTAAATCAAGTTAAATCCGGTTCGCCCGATGGCAAATCGTATCCAGAACATTCCGCTCGACCAAGCGTCAAGGCGACCTTTGTTACTCACAAATAGGTCATCGAAAAGCTGTACAACAATTAAAAAGAAAGTTTACTACTTTCAACTGTAAAAAGAAAGTTTACTATTTTCAACTGTAAAAAGAAAGTTTATCACTTTCAACTGTAAAAAGAAAGTTTACTAACTAACAAACAAACTTCTGTTTTATTTATACAGATTTACTTAACGTGTAGGTATTGTTAACGTACATAAAGAGCGTTTTAGTTTTTCTATTAAGTATTATTGAAGAGAATAAAATACGTGTTGCTTCTTGAAATCTTTAATGGCGACCTGTGCGCTGAACATACGAACAGAATAAGTTGAATGTGAGAAAAATGAATGTATAAATATTGACAATACACAACATTTACTTAGATTTAACTGCGCGCTAAAATCGTATAAATACGTAAAATCTTTACACCCACACTTGTGTAAATGACGTCATTGCAAACAGTAAAAAGTCGGTTTCCTCAAGACCCGTAGCGGCCGCACATCCGTCAAGTACCAACACAGTATCCTTCTCATCTCGATCGTGAAGCTCATTACCGGAACAGTTAACCTGACGTTCCATCAATCTGACTTGCTAACATCGAGCCGAGGGGAAAAAAGTTGATGGATACTAAAAACTGTTACTGTTACCGTATGCTCACGATCAAAGGTGTGTGTAACTAGTGAACATCTCTGTGTGAAACAGATTTTTTAAATATTATGTAGACTTAATATTTTTGGTGACAAATGGTCGCTACTACTTATGGAGGTTTTTTGTCCATCCATTTTGTTATAATAATAATAATAATAATAATATAATAAAAATATTTATTTTCCACAGAAAAAACACAAGTAACATGGATATGTATGAACATGGTTGATGCTATAGGTTGATTCTGGCACCCAACGTAAGATTTAACTTGTGTTGTGGGTGCCAGCGGTCTCTTCACAAAGATTGGGACAACAATCTCGACAACAAAACAAAATGATACAGAAAGGAGACATATTTATCGGATTAGTAGGTATTTGTGTGCAAATGCGTGTGTCTGTGTGTGTGTGTGTGTGTTTGAGTGTATTTGTGATTTCTTTTTGTTGGCCATAGTCTACCACGCCGACCCAATGCGAAAAATATTTTATGCTTTATAACAACTTTAAGGAGTACAGGTTACCTCACGATGTTTTCCTTCACGTAATAAATTACAGGTGCCAGGATCGAACCCAGACGCTAGAAGTGGAAGGCTGAATTTCAAACCACTAGACTATCTGTTTATAGAGAATTGCAAATATGATACATGACTATAGCAATAGCATTATTAGTGTCAAACTTCACTTAGCATTAAATTCTTAGAAAATTCTATGAACGAAAATTCAAACCGAAACCAGCTAGACGATTCCAACTTATTTAATCAAATGTAACGGTATAAACTTTAATCTACGAGCAATAAATTACTTGGTGTTCGCCGAATATCTCCGAACAGTCGTATTCCCCATCAACAAGATACCCAGCCGATCGCAGACCTCATTACCGCTAGCAGTAAACCTGACGATCCATCAAAAGGACGCCTTAGTAGCGGAGGGAGTCGGAACAGCTGTGCGGAAAAACGCTACTATTTTACGAAGATAGTGAAGAGATCACGATTTAATGCAGAAAAGTTATGAATATACATTTATTGGCAACTGTAATTGAAACAAAATGTTAATTCATTGTTAACTTGTAAGTCTTTCACATTGCATATACGTACATACAGATATAAATAAAATATGTCTGTCTTTGATTCTGATTTAAATAGCTTTCTATAAAGTATTCTGTTTCGAAGTTTACATCGATTGTTAGATATATATTTATCATACAATCTCTTTAAGCATTTGTAAGGCGCGTGTAAATTTAAGCCTACTATTTAAATAGTCCAAAATCAGTGTTATACATACTATGAAGAAAATTCTCATCCTTTTTAAACATCAGATCATTGTTTAAGTGCACAAGTACCTATCTAAGCCGCTCATAACACTCGTAATATGAATAAAGAACTCTACATAGTAAACGAAAAACTACACGACGGTCGACAGTCGCTGTTCCAGTTTCGCGTATCCTGTCTCTACATCTCTACATTTGTACTCTACAATTTATGCACGCCCAACATTTGTCAGGTAAACAGCGCGTGTAGTAAGGAGGGTTCAATTTACACTGTCACTCAAGACATATCATTTGGAGCTGTCTTACCACTACTAACGGTTCTCGACGGAATGTCGAACATCAAATATTTAACGTTATTTCTAAAAATTCGAAACATAAAATGTGTGTAAATTTGAATTGTCATAGTGACTAGTTCTTGCTAACGACTTCGTTTACGCGTGTGTGAAATGGGAAAATATTTGCTGAAGTTTTTTGTATTATGTAATTTCTAGCAGGTCAAAATTAATTTGATACTTTATTTAACACTCAGTTGTAACTGAAATCATTTGCATGGAAACCCTAAAAATGTGCATGCAATCTTTAAGCTCTACTCCCCCTTTATAGGGGTTGTTAAACAGAATATTTAAACACTGTTTAGTCAGACTGTTTAGTCTCTTTAGAATTACACTAAATTTCATAGACAATGAACATATAACAGAGAGTACGTATTAAGTTTTATCGTATTATCTAATCGAAGATCCCAACTTAATTATAACACTAAAATACTATAAGACGGTTTTCATTACATTCTCTCCCGATCTTCAAGAGCACGGGATGCGCTCACGAGATGGCCGTAAAGAACCTTGAATTTATCAGTCTAGTCGGCGGCTATTTTGAACGTACGAGTAATTTTAAATCATGAACATTTTCAAGAGTAGTTATACTCAGTCATATTAAGATAAACTGCACAGTGATATCGTTAGTATGCAGCACAGATTTTGAATAAATATATCATATTTTTACAAGAAGCCATCATTTTTATCAACCCTCTTCATCGTGCAGGCTGGCGAGCCTCACAAGCCTTAGATAATAGACAAATTAAGGAGGTAGGAAGCGATATTTAATCGACAAAATTCATCGTTAATTGTATCGTCCGTTACCTTGCGGAAATCAATTTTATCAAATAAAGGTATTGTTAGTTGTTTTACAAAATTCATTCATTTTTTAATTTAGCTAGGTAATTTCTGAACTCCAGCCTCCCTCAATTAAAGGCTTAATTATAAACCACGAGGCTATCACTACATTAGTGCACAAAACTCGGAAACTTAAAATAAACAATTAAGGAGAACTGTAACATTGTCAAATGGTAGGAACTCAAGTTTTAAACGTATGTCTCGTAGTGACATTTCAAGTGGGCGATATATCATGTACACCGTTTGTATAAAATTATGCTTTGTAGAGACATGTCGCGAAATAAAATGGCTGTAGCGCGGAACTTTCAGCAATAAGGCTCTATTTCAGCGGGTCCTAACAGTTTTGTTAAGTATCATTAGGATATATTGGTTTGGGTCAAAAATTCCAAAATCTAACAAAAAATCCCACAATTGAATCAAAAGCACCAAGCATTTCTGATGACAATTTCCCAAAAATTATCATTTGTTTTGCTTATGTAGCAATGCAGGTTGAATACTTGTTATTAAGCGTATTACTAATCGATCATACTGGCTTTTACTGTCAACATATTACATACATACTCGTATGTATGTAATAAGAATACTATCCCAGATAAATAGAATGTACTAACAGAAGATATTTTTCTGAAATAATGTTATATAATAATAGGAGATTGTCCTGTAAGTCTACACACAGCGTATTCAATCTTCTATCAGCGTCCAGCCAATATAAAATATGGTTGGATATTACCAATATAAATTGTCCGCCAACAGCTATTGACGGAGCATAAAAATATTAGACATTTTCATTTGAGGGTACCGTCTTTACAGTACATGCTCCATACCACTGGAAATATTTCACAATATTCGTCTTTTTCCATTAACTTTTTTTTTTCAAATTTCAAATTACACAAGTCGAAGCGTGTTTAATAAAGCCTTTTGTTATCCCACTGCTGGAGATCTCTCGTGGCGAGGAGTTTTAGGCTATAGTCTACCACGCTGGTGAAATGCAAATTGGTATATTTTACACACCTCAGAAAATTGAATACAATAGATATCATAATGTATTCAGATTGTGGTAATTCGGCGAAAATTGTATGTATTTGAATTTTTTAGAATTTATTCTAAAACACCGTAGTAGGGGAGACTGGGCTTAGACGGGTCGTTTACTAAACACAGGTCTGGCTTGCTATGTCCGGTGTTTCCACTCTACTATCCACCTTATTAAAGATGTACCTAGAAAAATGTAGAGCTAAATATATAATAGGTACAATACGGAGAAACATGCAAAAGAAGACAGCGACAAATTAAATCAACTTAAATATACATAGGTACATAGAAAATATCTTTTCACTATTTTTAACTATTGCCATCTTAACTGTGATTGTCAGATAATTCGTTTTTCTCAAACCTTTTACACCTCCTGAAGGTTATAGGCCTCCTCAAATGCACCACAATCATTGCAGTCTTGTGGTACCCTTCGCCACGTATCTCTACATTTGATCACAATACGAATAATTTCGGCCACTAATACTTAATAACGCTTCATACTCTACATCTATTGAAAATATTACAGTACCTACAATTTTTTAACAAAACGATCCTTAGCGAATCCATTACACGAACGAGGGGGAAAGTCTGAAATACGACAAAAAAAACGAGCGCAATACGAAAGCGAAACTTCTCTACGGGAAGAAATATTAATCAATATAATAACATCGCAGAATACCAGTATGGAGAAAATGTAGAGACTGCGGCCGTTGCCCGTCTACTGGGTATAATAGAGATGATCCTTTACGCTGTACGGTACCCTTGTTTAACATTCCAGGCTCTACGCCGTCTAGACGAAACCGCGAATCGCTAAATGATCGATGCACAGAATTATCTAATCTAGCCGATATGAAAGTTAGGTAGAGCTTTTTCACATACTCTACACACTCAATTGTTTTAGCACGGAAATTTATTTACCAATTTACATAGGTGTATTCCTACAACTTTTAACGTAACTTATGTAACAAATTAAGTATTTTAACAGTATCCATGTACCACAAATGTTATTGATTAATCCAATGATCTTTATGGGCTGGCGGTACACAGGTGTAGTTTTATTATTATTATTATAAATACTTTATTTGTGACAAAACCTAATAGGCTATACAAAGAGTGGACTTAATGCCTTTTGTCATTCTCGACCAGTCAACTCTAAGTATTCAATTTTGAAAATGTTAACATATACTAGATACAATATACATACAACAATATACTAGATATTGTCATTAACTACGATTAGGCACTAAAATAGGATGCAGATTAAATTATACTAAAATCAGGCGAGTTTATTGGTTATATTATAGGAAGCCGTACTTTAATTTGTAGACCAAGACTCCGTCTAGAGTCTAGACCATCGCTTCTAACGCTGGGGGTCGCGACCCCTGCTGGGGGTGGGGAGTTGTCGCAGTATGTTGTATAGTGTAAAATTACACCTATGTATGTTGATGTACAGGATACATTTATTAAAGTGGTGAATTTTAAAGTACTTGATTATGAATGTCCTGCTCAAATGTAAGTTAACGTTAGTGTAACAATTACTTTATAATAAACAATTATTTCAATTATAAGCGTATTTCGTACATTTGTATTCCGTAAAAGGCAAAATACGGATTGAACTAATAATTCTGTAACATCTTTAACAGGAGTGCAAATAAACGTGTTTGTATTTTATACAATTATTTTTATTTAATTAACGGTTAAGTGGTCATAAATATGTATACATTCATTAATTAAAATAAAGTGTAAATCAGAAATGTCCTTCTAATACCTGTATCAATGTTCATAAAGCATATTGGAGGCAAGACACAAATAACACTGAAACTTTTACCATCCTCGCCGCGATCGAGAGACGAGAACCAAAAAATGTTGTCCCGTAAAATATTCATGGTGTTCTATGGAGTCTGTTTAATGGCGCATCGGCGACATTAAACTGAGTTTTACTATGGAGCGACTTTACTAGTGCCCCGATCGTTGGATCCCCGCGAAATTGCTTTTTCATTGCCGCACCCAATTTCCGCTAATGTTATGAATATTTAATGAATATATACACTTTTTCACATTAACGACATTATAGAAATTACACTTTTGGAATTTATGATTTGTAAGGTTTGTAAGGACTATTTGTAATTATATTTATATTTGTATTTGAATTCGGGTTGTAAGGATATTTGGCACTCGGTGCTTTCTGCCTACCTCGTAGGGACCTGGCGCGATGGTTATGTATGTTGTTGACGTTTTCCTTCACCGTTGTAGCAAGTGATATTTAAATTTTCGTTATAAAACACACATAACAAGACAGAGCTGCGTGCTAGGATCGAACCTAGACCCACCGGAGTGAGAGGTATAATTTCAAACCACTAGGCTATCACTGCTCACTGTGTATGTATGTACATACATATCGACGGTGGAAAGGGAAAAGTTACCAAGCGCCATGTTGCAATTTTTACAACAGAGCTGTTTATACATTTATTTCTTTAAGAAAATTCGTAGAAAATTGACTATTAGAGGTATTTGAAAAAAATCAAGGATTGATTGATTTTTTCAAATACATATAATAGCGTTTTCTATGGTTTTTCTTAGTATAAATAAATGTATAAACGGCTCTGTAGTACAATTAGCAACATGGCGCTTAGTAACTTTTGCCTGTCCACCGTCGATATGTTAGTAGTATGGACTTAGATGCGTTACGCTCGCTAGCTATACGACGCGTGGTTTATCCTAATAACATTTGCCAGAGCTGGCCACTAGCGAGGCGAACCACCATGTTCCGTACGCGGTTATTGTGTGAAAATTGTTTCACCACGGTCACTTAGCGGTCGGGTAACGTGATTATGGAAACATTGTGAAAATAAACGCATTTTGCGCGCGAAGTGGTATCCACGTGGCTCTTTTAAACAGTAATTGGATTTGCTCGCTTTTGTACCGATGTGAGATTGTTTTTTGTTTAGTTTCATTAATTACAAATTACTTGTAATGAATATAATGCAATAGTGTCTTAAGGCCGGTTCAGACTACGACGCTATACACCGTACACTCAGTGTATACATCGAATGTCACTGTGTGAACACGATTGTCTGTAATTGGTAAATTTATTGTGACACAATATTTATTGTCGCATCAACCGCTGTGTGAACACGTTGCGTGCAAGTGTTTAGTGTAGTTGACAAGTTTCCGTCACGTTTGACATTTTCATATACACTGCATCGCGTTTTAATGCATAA
>DWQT01005160.1:0-10533 GCA_018244895.1 Myscelus amystis hages | reverse complement strand
TGAAGAATTTTTGAAGATCGTCGACTTTGATGCCCCTTTCCTTTTGATGCCCGGTGCGACTGCTCCGCTCGCACCCCCCCAGCTACGCCACTGATAATATCTATTGTATTGCGGTAAAGGAGAAATTTTCTTTACACACGAAATTACATGTAAGATGTTTAATTCATTTTTAAAAACAAAAACTCATTGTTCAAACAAAACTCATCGTCCACTCGAAAGTGATAAAACCTCGTAACATTTCACACACGCTGTGTCGCAACAAGCAAGATCCTCGTAATGAAACCATAAAATTATGCAAAGTTGATGTCTTTCGTTGGAAATTGTTGCTGATACAACGGAATGTACAAGTTCATAGCACGCTTTTTAAACGCAAGCGTGGTGTATAGTTCAAAGACAAAGGCATAGACAAAAACGTTTATAGTCACCAGTATGACATTGTTGTACCGACGATTCTTGTTACCATAGACAATATCAAATGATTTTACAAATACAAAACATTTTTAAAATTCCCAAACTAGTATTTGTTATTAGTATTATTATTTTAAAAATTTCATCAGTTCTTTGATAAGCTTTGCATAATACTCCGTCGAATTTAAATTTCGCATTTATATAAAAAAGTTGCCAGTGCTAAAAATAGACAGCTCTACCATTCATTAGGAGAATATATACATAATAAATCAGCTGTCAAGAAACCCTCGTAGCAATAAAAATAACACAGATAATAAACAGAACGTTAAACCAATTTACTTCGCTACTGGTTGGGTTTTAATTTTGAATAGTCAAATTTCGTATGTCATTCCCCTTGTTCGGTTGTTAGCTATGGTTTACTCGACTACAATGGTGATATGTGATAATTTAATACAATTACAAAGCTTTGCGCTAAATAAACTGCTTTTTCTTCCACTTGTGCCACGAATTTACTCTAACTTTAGTAATAGTGGCTTATATAATATGCTTAGTATATATATAAAACATTACTTTTCTAAAATGCTGCAAACAATAAATATTTTCTTTCTAATTTTCTTTATAATATGGAAGTAGCAGACGAGCGTGCAGTCCACCTGATGGTAAGTATCTACTGCCGCCCATGGACATTTGTAATCGACCCCAGATAAGATTTGATTCCTATCTCAGGTCGACCACAGACGCGCCGCTACCCTTGTGGTCTAAGCTGGAATGCCTCGAAAAAATATGTCTCCCTTACCACACCCTTCAAACCAGAACACAGCAGCGGTTAACACTGCTGTTATAAGGCAGAAATAGGTGTGCACCGTCACCGGAGTCGAACCACAGAAATTTCTACCAGCTTCATTCTGAACTGTTCGATTCGCTAGGGGCATCGGGAGAATGCAGCGAGCAATGATAAAAGAGGTGTATTGCTCACTTGAGCCTCAAGGAGTCGGGGGAAGGCGGGCGGCTCGACTCGATGCAGTCCATGGCGTGCCACTCGTTGAGGCAGGAGCGGTCGGAGTCGACGTGCCGCTCGTAGTGCGCGCACCACGCGTGCGACGCGCCGCCCGCGAAGTGGTTGAGCTCGCGCGCGCGCCCGCTCGCGCGGTGCAGGGTTTGCAGCGCCGACCTGAAAGCAATGCTTGCTAATAAGCCGCAAGGCATATTGGCTTTAATCATCCACTGAACGCTACATATTATGTATTTACTTAGATTAGCTATAGCGTCATCGACTACAGTATCGTGACGCCTATCTATTTAGGGTAACCGGAAGCTACCTATTTCGGCTTCGATGCGTGATAGCTTTTTTCTATCGAGTATTCGGTAACACAATAACGGAGTTTAGGATCAAATATACTTCTACTTCCTATTAAAATCAAAAGAAAAATTTTTTGGTTTTTCCTGGCATTACAAAATTTACAAAATACCAAATATTTTACTCCATTTATTCCCAATTGTTTGGCCCATAATTGTAATGGGAATACTCGTATAATAAATAAAGTTTATTAAATAAAATTGCATAAATAGGACACAATTTTTAGATTTTGAATGTTTTCGTCATATACAGCAGATACATCGCTCTACAAATCGCGGCGCCTGCTTGATTGTATCGGCATTCATACTCACCACATGGCTTGCACTGAAACCGGCTTGAATATGTGCTGCTGATTACAGACACACACGCTAAATCCTCTGCGGACAATGAATCCTTAATTAGTTACTATTTGTCCTCGGTGAGCGAGCGGGTACGGGACCCGGGACGGACATGTTTGTGCGTCTTGTTATCACTATCATTCCTTATAAACTAGATATTGGGCATGGAGACGCGCGATTAACACCAATTAGGGATGCCAAATGATCAGCAGGCACATTTATCTAGCACATCTACAATAAATCATGATACAATTGAACTTCCTTAATACAACACCGCTGGGTATATTGGAGCTAAATATGTATATACAAATGGAATTCATCCGCACGAATGGTACACGCATGTCACGTGCACACGTCTATATAATTCACAAGCACACAGTTGTATATACAACATAGTGCACGCATCTAATTTAAACAAGGGCCTAAATTGAGTGTTTCGTTTGAAATAAGACGGTATTGAGTAGAGTTCGATATAACGAAACGAAACGTAACGAAAATATAATTAAGCTATTAACCAACACATGTACATATATTTATTACAAAGGCAACTCAGCAGAATTAATCGCAACTCAAACCGCTCAGATAACTCAACACTAAGAAGCAAATGGGCCATATCGATGTAGTCGGCACGCGGCCGCGGCGCGTCGTACCCGTCCCCGTCCAGCTTGATGGAGGTGTCGGCGAGCACGCGCAGCACGAGCCCCACCGTGGTGCGCTCGTTGCAGTCGATGCCCAGCAGCGCGGCCTCCTCGCTGCGGCACACCACCACCAAGTACCGCGTGCGACCCGCGTGCGCGCTCTCCAGTTTCACCGCCTGTTTGCCCATACAAAAAAAAACCCTCACTTTATCTTAATTTACTAAGGAAATTCATTACCGGTGACGGATAGAACTAAGAATGTGAAATGTAGAATCTCTCGAGGGAAAGAATTCATTAAATTCGTATTGAACGTAACCCGCTACGCGATCGAGGCACGATGTTTCGAAAAGCCTTGACTTTTAAAACTTTCCATTCACCGTGACCTCGGTCCAGACGGAGACGGAGAAGGGAGAATCGTACCATTTTGAGCGTCTCCTCCGGGCGCACCAAGTAGAACATGGACTGAAGGTGATGGTGTATGTCGGGCTGGGGCTGCGGCCGCGCCGGCGACCTGCGCCGCGCTGCGCAGCCGTGCTCCGCGCCGCCCAGCACCAGCGCCGCGCCCTTGTTCGCAAAATAGCACTCATTGAGACTGAAACAGATGAATAACAAACATTTGTAAATTTCACATTGCAAAAGAAAAACGCCAATTATGTAACACTTCCGTTCGAACGTAATATTCACGTTATCACGTAGGGGCAGGGCGGAAGCTGCGGTCGTATTTATTCTATATCGAGTACAAGAACGGCGTCCTGCGACGCTGTCGCGTGACGTTCTCCCGAAGGAGTGGGTAATGATCATTTTTCAAATAAAATGCAACCGCGAAACGTACGAATGACGCCATTTTTAGTGAACTTGCGGCAATGTGTCTCGGCGCGACGTTTACCTTCCTTTCACCGCAGCGGCGCAGCGCGGCGCGCGCGCTCCTCGCGGCTCCACTGTACACCGGTCGGCGAGACAACTCGCCGCCGGGCCCTTGAGCCTCGGCGTTGCCTCGACATGTACAGTGTCCGCGATTACTCATTCACTTCCACCGTACACGCGTACACCTACCTCCTACATTATCGACTCTGTCGGTTTTGTAACATCTTTACATGTACCGATAGTAAATAATTAATTTCGTTCGTTAGATCTGGATATTTCAACAATTGTAACTATATTGCAATGTTTTGTGATGACTTCATTTAATGAATTTCTATCTAAAGATAATAT
The DNA here is from genome assembly GCA_018244895.1 of Myscelus amystis hages. Taxonomy (NCBI): domain Eukaryota; kingdom Metazoa; phylum Arthropoda; class Insecta; order Lepidoptera; family Hesperiidae; genus Myscelus; species Myscelus amystis. Next base: position 6,580 of record DWQT01005160.1, on the reverse strand, counting down.
GCAACTACGTTTACAGTTCAGGTAATAGACATTTCGAACAGTCTTTAGATGGGTATTCGACCTACGATTAGGTAAATGTCACCGTGTGACCCCAGTCGCGTATATTTGTTCAAATGAAGCAGTCGAATGTTAAATGTTAGAAGTAGTCATTAAAAATAGCGTAGAGAGAATACAGAAAGGATAATGATAATAATGAATATAAATCAAATAGACGATATAGCTTAAACTAGGAGCAATATAACATTGTCGCATCCATTACGGCAGCAAGGGCGGTTGCTCTCAAGGTTCGTTAAAAATAGAGCGGCGGCGTGTTGCCAAAGTAGCGCTGTCGGCCGCGCGCGACTGCGGCTTGCTTCTGTACGCCGCTATCGCCAATTCGGGGCAGCGCGCGACTCTACCTATTTTGTCCATCACCCATTTATTTCATACAACAAACTCTAATGTAGGCAACGGATTAGATCAAAAGCCTAGTCATAACAATAAAGTTCTGTCATAATGTTTTAACTTGATCCTTGAATATTATTTGTAATAATCTTATCCAATGTCGCTCCTGCATAAATCAATTTTTGTAGCGTATTTTTGTGTGTAATCGAGGCGCACGTCCAGATATGGTGTATGGTCACACGAAACACCATTATAAACTAAAATTATTTTCTACTCAGTATAACTCGAGTTGACAACTATGATTCGTTAAATCATAATAATAATTTTGTTATAAGATAGACGTTGCATCCTTCCTGCGACACACTCGAGCAACTTATAAAAATATTTATTACAAGGTAACGAGTTTTTAGAGCATAAAGTTTATTAAAAATATGCTAATTAAAATAGCTTTAAATCAGTTAGTGCAATTTAAAAAATATTTAAAATTAATTATAATGAGACACGCCTTTTTCGATGTGGTTGACATTAATAATATTATTCAAAATTCAAACATAACCGTAGGTACACCCATTTTAATCAGAGTTATAAAACATGGCGATAGGCTGTTGGACTCCGATTATCAGATCAGATATATGTAAATAAATACAATTCATTTGTTATTATAAATGTTCTAATTGAAAAAAAATGAGTAATGCTATACAAGAAAAAGAACGGATTTTAACAGGTTAATATTGACTATTTTTTGCGTGCTTCTGAAATATATTTATGTTGTTAATTATATTAAGGAGTTAAGCAATTCGCGATAATGCAATAGAATATCTGCAATCGTTGTTCACGCCGCTTTTACAAACCACAGCTTAATATAATATATAAATGTACTTATAAATTGAAAGTAACTAAACAAGAAAACAAAATAATACAATATATTTTTTATTAGTCATTTCAAATATTAATATGAATGAACCATGAAAGGTTTTTAATTTAAGTAAATTAGAATAATTTAAAGGTGACCTTTTTTGATCATGTGACTTTTAGCGGTTATATAAAAAATTGCAATAAACGTATGTCTATTCCTTTACCTACAACCATTATGTTATTCAAATGTAAAGAATTTAATTTTTATGTTAATACTTTCATGTAAACGTAGGCGTATATGATAATCATTTAATTCATATGTAAGAAATTCAATTGTCACGCTTTTCATTTAAACTTTTCGTTGATACGTTGAGAGCGTGTAGCCCTCTACGTCCATACTCTTAAATAGCCCTAAACGATAGTGAAATGTTACTTTTATGACAAAACAATGTCGCAATAATCATGACACAAAAAAAATTTGCTCCCCCTGTCAACTTTCCTCACAGCATTTCCTAAACAAGCAAAATTTCAAAACTCGATACGAATCGATTTAGTCCAATCAATTTGTCCCGATTCTAAATTGGAATGGCGCGCGTTTAGTTTCAATTACATCTTAATAATTCCATGTTTAGACCATTTTTTCAAATGATAACTACATATTATAAAAAGTAAATAACCGGGGAATTTAATTTACTCAAAATATTGTCTTTATTCTATTCATATGATTCATTATTTAAACGAAATATTAAATGATAATAACGAATATGCAGCAGTATATATACCCGGGGTATATTGAAAAGTAAAAATTCGAACAAAGTAACCAATAGAAATATTCCACCTCTATAATTTTGTATCCATAATTGCAAGTCCTGAAAATAGGTACATGGACGTTATTGTAGTTTATAACACAGCGAATTTTCCTTATTTACGGTTCATTTCTGAAAATCCTAAGTATTGTTTCTCTCAATATCGAAGTTTATTAATCATTTTACAGTAAATTAAATCTATACTAATAACATAAAGCCGAAGAATTTGATTGTTTGAACGCACTGATCTCAGGAAATATTGGTCCCATTTGAAAAATTCTTTCAGTGTTAGATGACTCATTTATCAAGGAAGGCTGTAGGCTATACTAGCTTTTGCGCGCGGCTTCGCACCCGTTGCTATTCAGAATTTCATAATGGCAATAAGTAAAAATGTAGTATATCATAAAACAACATTTTTTTTAAATTGCTTATTACAGTCAAACGTCCCTGAATCACCGGCTATTTGAGCACACAAGTGACTAGCGATAGCCGATGAGTTCAATGTGCACGAGAACCGGTGTAAACAATTAAAAAACGATAAGACTATTGAATATTTTCTTATCATAATTCCTATAGTCCTTCGGGCTATCCGCTTTTGGACATTTCATTTGTCTTACAGAAATTGTTAGGATGGAGTTTTGTTGACATCTTCTTTCATTGAATAAGGTCCCAGATGTTTTTCTATAATAAGACGTTCGAACACAATTTTTGCAGAGCATATTAATCCACAATATTTCCATTTACACATCATCCACACTTTTTTGAATCTTCAAACGAACGTTTCCCAACGTTTCGTCGAGCCTCCCCGAAATCAGAATAATATTTTCATGTCCCTTTTATTAGAAAAAACAAAGCATATTATTTTCAGATTTATTTTAAATGTAAATGTTTCAATGAATCAGTTTGCTTGATTTATGATTAATTATGATGTTTAGTCTATGCATTCCGATTATTTTTTAAGTCCAAGTATATTTCGCCCCTTTGTCAACTCTACGTCCCACTAGAGGAGTACGCCTCCTGCTTAGAAAGTCCGGCCCTAAACGATCATATATGTTTCCGTGATAAATTGATTCAGTTGCTTCGTCAATGTGTTGCGATTTTTAATATAAATACCTCTATGTATTTTGTGGCAAAATGATCGTAAATCTTAAAATACCTACATAAGCTCGATACGTCTTTTGGAATTAACATGATTTTAAACAAAAATAAAGATTATACGAAAACAAGTGATTGTAGGCAGAACATGTCTTTGCTATGATTGTAGTAAACTTTCAAATTAAATAGCTTGTCTCATTGCGTCCGGGAGAGACCAGGTATGTACAATTCGATGAGTAACATAAGTCGAGAACATAAGACATCTCCAGTCATGTCTAGGAATAGAAGGAAGTCATAAAAAAGGATCATCAAGGGATATACAAAAGATGTGGTTAAGCTGTTCATTCAAAGAAATGCAGTATAATACGCGGGGCACGTCTAGGGATTGATCCACTTCCACACTATTCGTATATAACACACCGAGAAAACGATCATAAGGAGTAATATAAGGATAAGGGAAAACATGGTTTAAGCAAACAATCGAACTTCGAATTTCGAAAGAAGCTTTTCGTTTGCACTTTTTATTTGAAAACTGCTTCGAACTCATTTATCGAAACTTTCTTATTAAAGATATCGTCAGAAGTACATAAATAAATATGCACAGTGACGCTTTATTTCCTGCAGAAGCAGGCAGACAGGTACACTAACTTAAAAGTATCTAAATACACATGTCCATCAATGGGATACCGCAAGTTTCACTGATGCGCACAAGTCTTGGAACGTTGAAAGCACAGAAAAGGACAGGCTGGAAATTATACTGAGAATGTTCTTGGAAAATCGCATTATTCCGCATAGGATTCCATTGATACAATGCATACATTTGGCCCTAATAATATTACTTCAATGGCCACTTACTGTCAGTTAGTTCGCTACAAGTAGATTGACCCTATTGCACGTAGTCTTATGTTCTTTAAACTTTTTTAATTATTTATTGATTTACTGTTTCATACAATGGGCGGAGTTCATGCCTATTAGCATTCTCTACCGTCCAGCCCTTCTTCAAACATGAAATAACTGGTAAATATCCAAGCACCATTTCAATTATGTACTTAACCTTGTTGGGGGAATTGGCGCAAAAATAAATGCAAAACAAACTACAATTATTGGTTGCAATCAAGGACGCATTTAGATTGGGTACTTATTTTCCATTAAATCGCTTATATAAATGTTAACAGAAATAAGTAGTTTTGTTAATAATGCATTCCTTAATAAATATCCTTTAAATCTTTAAAAAAACATGTTTGTTATTAAATATTCATAAAAATGTTTCATATAAGTTTTTATTTCAAGTAAGCTTCTTAAAAAGATTATAAATATAATAGATATACTCAATATTGTTAATTTTTACCTAAATATATGTATATGTTTTGTTTTATGTTTTAATATTTAATTATTTATAACAACGGCAATGATACCTTGAAAGGGGCGTACCGCGAGATCCTAAATCGCTAATTGAACAGCGTACAGTAAGATAATCCAGAAAACAGGCCTACATACTGATAAAAAATAAACTTAGAAAAACAATAACATTGCCATTTATGTACCTACTGCTTACCTAAACGCGACCATGCTGCCAACATCAACAATGAGATGAGACCACTCACAATTGCAATGTCACTTAAATTGGCACCACTGGGAGTAGGTAAAAAATTGCGGACTTGTGGTCGCGATTTTCCGACGGATGCGGTTTGACGGGCACGGCACTCGGGCCGCCGCTGCTCGGTGCACCATTCGGTGCGTGCCGAACGATAATACGGCGCACAAAAGCCCAACAGGCAAATCGGCCGCTGCGTCCGCCCGCCGCCGCGCCGGGCAACGTCACGGCTTCCCTCCGAACCGAGCGTACTGTCGCGTAAATATAGAATCGACGCACAACAGGAACACGAGGCGCTCGGGAGCATACTCACTCCGCTTCACACACGAACACGCTTGTTGCATTTTGACGGAAAAAAACTAACAAAACACAACGGCTTAGTAAATAATATACCCCGTTATGCTACATTTCTTTAAATCATTCATATTCAATGTTCATATGGACGACAAGCAATGGCAATTAAAAAAAAATTAGTGTCAATTTTTTTTATTACAAGGAGCAAACAATTATCAAAAATTTATAAGGTGTAAGCAATTATTATTACGTGATGAATATTTCAAAGTAGGCATTGGACACATCATCCAAATTTATAGCTGCCATAATATTTATCCAATCATGCATCAACCGTTAATAAACAACTATTGGACAAAGAACTTGTTCTTGCATACGCCTATTGATCGGTACTATCTCCTGCAAACAGGATTTGAACAAATGTCTGACTATTTCAGGATTTTTCTTTCAGGTCAATATTACACTTAGGTGCGAAGTGACTCTTAAGTAAGTAAATATTTGGATGATACATCTATTAATAAATCTGTTTATTGATATCAGTGTATTTATAGACCTCATTAAGATGCAGTGACAAGGATTTTATAGAAAAGGTGACAAGGATAAAATGACTATGACTATGAGAGGAGACCCGATTCAGCAGTGAACCATTAAAGGGTGAAAAAACATTTAATTTGGATTACCCTCACCATTGCTAGCAATAGGCTACATTTCACTGCTTCCACATGTTCCATGAGTTCAGGCGCGATTAACTTAACAACGTTGTTTATGAACTACGTAGTTACAAAACTCGTATGTATCAGAAATTTAGCTAATCAATCAATTGGGAATGTCACCAAAAGCGTTTTATAACCTTTATGGCTTTAAGATTTCAGGTAGATCCAAAGATTCAATTTTGACTTTAATCTAAATTTTTGTTTCTTTTATTGCAATTGTATTGTTTTACTTGTGAACTGCATAAAAGAAGCTGACCCGTTAATATCATATGATATCCAAATCATTCATAAAATTCAATTTGAGACATAACAATGTAAAAATTGGTTCCTAACTTTGCAATGGGAACAAAAATATTGTAGGTTCATCAAACAGTTAGATAAATTAATAAGACTCTTACCTTTTACTACCTTTGTTTCCAACATCATCTTCTGTGTTATCACTTGATTTTTCTTCTTCATCCTGAAACAAGGCAATTTCTTAGTACAAAACATTTTTCGATGTACACTATATGATACATTAATTTAATATTGTTACATATAAAAATTCCTTGTATTCGCTGTAGTATTTATTTGTCTCATTTGTTTTCAATGTGTTATGAATATGTAAATGAAAATCTATGTAATTTTTCTTGTCAAATCTACCTTTGCATGTAATGTTTAAGGAAGTAGTTACATTGATTAGAAGATTAGTTTGGGTGTTGCGTGTTTTGTGCATACATAGTACAGAACTCAAAAAAAAAATTTTGTTACTTTCCTGTTTGTTTGCTTAAGGCCGGTTCAGACTACGACACTATACACCGTACACTCAGTGTATACATCGAATGTCTCTGTGTGAACACGAG
>DWQT01005159.1:0-10533 GCA_018244895.1 Myscelus amystis hages | reverse complement strand
AGGAGTGTAGCGGGCCAGGATTGCTGAGGATGCAGGATTGGAGTCAGCGGAAAGAGGTGCAACGGTTAGATGTAACACCTCCCCGGGGTAGACTAAACATCGGGGTAGACCACTCGATGTTTAGGAAGAGAACAAGGGTAGTATATAGAAGAAGCTGAGGACCTTAGATGTTTATTCTTAAATTCGGTATTGGGATATCCTTGGATTTGGAGTGACCTTCGCTGACTTTAGGATGAATGACGGATTCAGGTTGTGGGGTTGGATCGGGATGTGTTTCTACTTGTGCAGGTAAGAAAAGGGTTGAAGGATTTTGGGAAAGACAGCCGCGCGATTTAATGATAAAAAATAATTTTAAAATACAGTACAGAAATATGACACAAATAATTAAAATCATAACTACGGAATAGTGAGTCCCGTATCTTACAATGTGGGGGCTGGTATCTATCTTCTTTATGTTGTCTAAAAGTGAATTTAGTATAACTTGGTTATTTGAGTTTAAATTGAAATCATCTAAATCAATATTCCGTAGTTTGATAGGGAACACATTATTTATTACACCGTTAAATTTCGTGACATTACAACAAGTGTCATTTATCAAATTGAAATCAGGCATGTTATTTATTGGACTGGTAATATTTAAAACAGATCGTTTTGGTGTAAAAGAAGTGCTTCTACAATATCCGATACAATTATGCGGGATTGTAAGTATGCCTGTACCTTGTAAGGTGGTTTCATAAATGTCTGAATTTATACAATCTATGGAAATTTTATTAGGCTCTGATTGTACATATATCCATCTATTATTCTCCAATGGTTTCCAGATATCCAGTTTACCGAATATGAATTTGGTTTTACATTTTTCAGGTAACTTATTCACTACCTTAGTTAACAATTCGCTTTCACATGATGGTTTTGCTTCCGTTGTATATACATTTGTTACATCACATATATAAGTATTAGTTTCTATAATTTTACAAGTGTTCAGACTATTCAGATTACAATAGTTCGCATTGTCTTTGGTTATTGCGAGATATTTGCTATCGGGGATTATCAGGCTAAATTTTGTAGGTTCTTTGGTGTCATAAGGTGTGGGCATAGGTATGTTGTGAAACAAGATGTATTCCTTAGATGTGACCAGGGGTATTTGTAAAACAAATATTATTTTGTTTTTTAAATAGTAGCATATCAAATGTGAAATGCTTAAAATACGATGTATACTGTTTAAGCTTAAAGATATTGGTAATTCTACATGGCCAGGTAGGTGTCTGTAATTGTTCGCAAGTTCTTGATACAATTGTTTGGGAGTTAGTATAGAAGGGTGAAGTATATCTTGTTTACTAAATAAGATTGCGTTTATAATGTCTTCTAACTGAAAGGATAGAGTGAGGATTGCCGCTTCAATGTTGTTGACAATTGCATGTATTTGAGATAGTATTATCAACCCGTTTGTGAGTTCTGAAATATCATGAAGAGATACTGACAAATTTTCTATGGCTTTATTCAAATTAATTTCGTTTTCTATGATCTTCTTTAAGGTTTTATTGTATGATGTTATTATTGAGTTAGTGACTAATATATTTTCTTTCATCAAGTAAACTAATTGTTTCTCATCATTTTGAATGGCTTCTATTGCTTCATCATATTTCAGGGCGTCATTTTCATCTAGTGTACCAAAGATTTGTTTCATTATAGTTCCTATACCGCCTATCCAAGCGCGTTTGACCCTATTATCTAACAGGTGTGATATCGAATTGTAATTTCTGTTTATATCCTGATGTCTTATCATTAACGGTTGCAACATGTTACTACATTCTTCATCTATTGGTAAGATTCGACTTTGTTCACATAATTGACGGGTTGCGCCTAATGAGGTTTTAATATTCTCTATGTGAGCAGCAAAGTGCGAGATATCTAGAGGCATGATAATTTTTAGATAGCCGCTACTTGTTTTCAGTGTTCCTAGGTAATCGAAAAAGAGGCCTGCGTTTGAAGTTATTGGTTGTATATACTCCTGCTTTGATTGAGCCCAGGCTGAGATGCTGTAAATAACAAGGTAAGTAGATGTTTAACTACTGTTTGCATATACATACATATTTATATCTATCTAGTGAATAATGATTATGATCTTATTCTAATTACAGATTTCCTGTGTCGGCTGGTTTCACCTGGTCGTAATGATGCGTGATATGCCGACGATTAATGAGTAAGGTAAGAGTATTGTTACCATTAATCTTAACTACTTTATAGGGTCCCTTCCAGAGTGGGGACAACGCCTTGCGCATCCTCAAGTGAGTTTTAAGATAGACGAGGTCACCTACTTTATAGGTAACAGGACGAGCCCGCTGGTCGTAGTAGTTTTTAGACCTTTCTTTGGATCTAGTTATGTTTTCTAGTGCCTTTTGCCGGGAGAATCTTAAGCGGTGATTTAGCATCTTTAGGTATTCGTGATAGGTGCCGGCAGGAATTTCGTCAAAAATGGAATCCGGAAGGTAGGGTTTATGGCCAAAAAGGAGTTCGTAGGGGGTGAATTTTGTAGTCGTATGGACATTGGTATTATATGCTAGGATTGCAGTATAAACATATTTGTGCCAGTCTGACTGATTTTCATTGACGTATGACTTGAGATATTCCTTAAGAGTAGAATGACTTCTTTCTAGAACACCTTGGGTTTGGGGGTGATAGGGCGAAGACCAGAGTTGTTTTATTTTGAGAAATTGACAAGTATTTTTAAAGAGGTCTGCAGTGAAGTTTTTGCCTTGATCGGTGAGGATCATTTTGGGAATACCGAATAAGGATATGAAGGGAATAAGGCATTCACGACCCTCTTCTGCTTTTGCATTTGAAATAGGGTAGGCAATAGAGTATTTCGTTAGGTCATCTTGTAAGGTCAGGTCATATATCTAAGATTGATCAAACCAGCTTCGGGAAGAGGTCCAACGATATCAAGACGGATTCTTTCAAAAGGTGCAGTGGAAGTGGAGGTAATTTGCATAGGAGCTCTATTTCCTTGACGTAACGCCTTGGCTTGGCACTGGGGGCATTTCTTTACGTAGTTTTCTATGTCTTGTTTCATTCCTTTCCAGTGATATCTCTCTTTTATTCTGTTGTGCATTCTTCTTCTTCCTCTACTTACATGGCCAGCGATATATCGTGATTGTCTTTGAATATTTTAGGAATCTCACTCGGAGTAGGAAAAATATTTGTTTTGACTGGAATATGTATACAATAATATGTCAATCGACTTATAAGAATGCAACTGCGATACTTAATACTCTCATAGTGAGTCGACAGGATGCTGAGTCGGTCTGTTGTCGGAGTTTGTCTGGAACGGCGATGATAAGCTGGCTGGCGACACTATGGGTAGGTTTTGTTTTCTTCTAGAAGCGCCGGATCGATTTTTATGCAACTGAGGTTTGAACGGGGTATGAATGGGCCACGGTCTCGGCTGGATGTCCGGAGAGCAGGCAACGCAACAGCCACTGCGTCGTAGAGATGTGGGATGTATATTCGCTTTTTCAATGACTTTTGTTTTTACTTTACACTGTTTATTGTTCACTTTGTCCACTTTTGTTCGCGTTTTACAGAGGCGAATCCAAGGACACTTATTTAGTATCCCTTTGCGCTGCCACCAAATGTTACACTGGGCACTCCGAAGGTTTAAAAAAAAAAAAGATTTTAATTAACAAAAGGATTTATTAAGGAAATAGAACTTAAAGCAATAAATTTATGGCACGACCGAACTGTCCGATGGCTGACCCGAGACTGACTCCTGGGGCGTCCTAAGTCTTAGACCACCGGTGAGCAGTGCTGACCGTCGCGCTGCTCGGACACTAATCCGGCCGTAACAGTACGCGCAAATGCGTTGTACCACTGTTCCACCTTTTCCCATGACTAGCATGGGGACGTTCACGGAGATTCAGCGCTTACCGTATCCGATCGTTATCTATTTGGAAGCGATTGGTAACTTCGCAGCTAATGGGCAAAATGTTGTACCTGTGTTTACATTACAGCGTCACCTGAGCCATTAAACGGTGCAGTATCGTTCTCACCAACTCAACTCTCTAGACTTATACGAGTGCTGCGAGAACCCCAGTCTGCTGATAATGCGATTGTCGCAATAGCAAGACAGCTTGATGAACTCCCTGGTTTACAAGGGGAGGACGGGTTCGCTGACAGAGCCCCACCTCAGCCGCCAGGTCAACCACCTGCGGCCCCCGTTCATATACGGACGTTCCGTGTGAGCCAAGATACGCTTAACGCTTGGAATGGAGAAACCCCCAGCGTACATGAACGGGAGATCTTTAAGCAAATAATCTCATCAATGGACAGTAAGGAGAATTTCAATATCCAATGTGACATAACAACCGGAGATGGTTCCGTCGTTCAGGCGTTCGATTCCCAGATCCATATAATCCTGAGGAACTGGAGACTCAGTACTACTCCAACACTGTGGTATCTCACCACTGTTCGAAGAACAGTTGGCGCCAGCGCTTCTGCTTGGCTTTGAAAATCAAGGGAACCTAGCTTCCCGATTCTGCACTAACTATGATGAGTGCTTAACACACGGATCTGCATTAGGGTTGACATTATCTGGCGCACTAGAAGTATCTGTTAGAAATGGAACGCAACCAAATTAGTTATTCATTTTCGCCACCATCTATGCTGGCAGCACTCTCTTTCGTTCTAACTGTCGCTAGTATTACACACGTATGTAATTTGCTCTATTAATAAAACTAAAATCACTCTATAAACGCTCTTTTATTGGTGAAAATCCTACAGTATCGATGCTAGTGTTGATTCTTTCAAGTGTAGGTGTTGAGCCTGTAGAATCACCATAATTATTCGAAGAATACCGACTATGTTGAAGATTACTTTCTTCAGCTGACCTTACCGCATTAATTCGCTAGCAATCTGAGCATTTTTCTTAGCTCTTGTTGTTTGGCAACTCCACCAACCGCAGTAGGATTTAGCTCAGAAGTAGCCGCTTTCGCGACAACATCAGTTAATGTTTCCATTCTGAGTCCGTTCAACTAGTCCGGATCCTGACGATTTTGATAAGTGTGCTATGCAATTCAATTATTTTACGTCGCGAAAAAGGATATTCCAACCATAAATAAACTTTGGCTGGAGTTAAAAGCTCACATTGATTTAAAATACAGCAGAACATCGTTGCGGAGTATTTTAAAAACAATAGGATTCAAATATAGAAAAAGTGTCAGTCAAGGCGCAGCTTTAATAGAACGTAAGGATATAACAGCACGGAGAGCAAGGTATATTCTGAGACTGAGCAAGAATCGTCAGAAAGAAAATAGAGTTGTCGTTTATCTTGACGAAACGTATATACATGCTTCATATCACCTTCAAAAATGTTGGCAATCAGAAGATCAACCTGGTACTCTTGCTTCTGATACGTTGGTGCAAGACTGCTTGCTGCCCATGCTGGTTGTTTAGAGGTAAAACTAGTTCAATTTTGGGATAAAACTATGTAGTTCAATTTTGGAATGCTGTTGTCAGTGGCTGATAATAGATGGCACTACTGTCGATCCTGAATCACGGTAACCACTGTACGACGACGATTGTATAAGACGGGCTCGTATAAGTGTTAAAATCAATCTGTTGTGTATAAGAATTATGTAGGTAGAAACAAAATGTTTTATTGTGTTACCCTACAGTTATGCGATATGTATGTCCGGCACTGTACTACCAATAAACGCATTTCGTGATCGTCCGTCTTTGATTTCATACACTACATTGGCGCAGTCGGAATTTTTTTTATACTTATTTTTTAAAAATGCCTTTCGCTAAAGTTGAAAGTTTTGAGACGCTTAACTTTGAACGCTTAACTTGTGGTATTTTTATTGGTGTTTTTGTGAAAGCAAATAAACAGTGAAGCAGTTGATACCTTGTTTGTTTTTGGACCCTATTCACTGGGGATAAAACTGGGCTTGTTGCAAACGGACTACTGATGTTTAAGTCTAAGTCTAAATCGAGTGACTATCACGATGACATGATATCAACGAACCTCATGCGGCGGATGTAAGTAAAGGTTGCACCAAATCTGCTGTCGAATTGCATTAGTGTTTGATAACGCGTCATACCATTGTACACAAGTAAACAAGGCGCCTACAACGGGCAATGTAAAAGTAGATCTCCAAGAGTGCCTTACAAAAAATGGCATCATATTTAACAATAGTTGGACAAAACCACAATTATTTGAATTGATTAAAAGACACAAAGGGGACCCACAGTAGGAATTGGATCAAATTTTAAATGAACACAATCGTGAGGTTTTGCGTTTACCGCCTTACGACTGTGATTTAAATCCCATAGAAAAGATTTGGGCAATCGTAAAAAGACGCATTGCAGAGAAAAATGTCGCTCAAACTCCTAGCAGCATTGAAGCAATTACTTAGGCGGCGTTTAGAACTGTTACATCAGATTGGACTAATGTATGCCTACATTTAGAAAAAATAGAGGAGAAATATTTCGAGTCGGATAGACTAATGGATGTAGAAATGGATAAATTTATAATTAATGTTACAGGCGACACATCCGAATCTTCTGATGAAAACTCGAGCGTATGTTCGGATGAAGATATAGAAAGTTTAATCCATTACAAGATCATTCTTATGCAAAATTTGTTAAAAGTACGAAATATTCAATAAAAGATTACAAGGTTACCATGTACTTTTATTTTTCTTCTGATTACTTTACTTTTTAATGATTATGAAAAGCTATCTACTTGCCAAGTTTGAATACTGTATTCATTGCAGTTTCGGAGATAATGTGCTTTATATTCGGGACTATATCTCCCCTTTATTCCATATCCCGAGGGAATATCAATAAATTCTGAAAACGGTTTTGAGGGAATATTTTGTACTACTGGCGTGCAAAAATCCAAGTGTGTAGTATTTATACTTACGTAGTTAAGTTGAGGTTTCTCCAAAATAAATAAAACAAATATATCATATAACACAAAATTGCTTTTTATTTCTTTACACTTTTATACACTACTGGATATATGTACATTATCCTTCCACAAAGGAACTATAACCTTAAGAAAATCTGATACATATTTTTCATCATACATATCTACTTTCTTACTGGCACTGTAGTTGCTACGATGAACTCACATCAAGGATGCCATGGCATGTTTTCAGGCTCCTTGTGAGGCCACACAGTCGGTGCTGAAATGCGACGTGATAAAGACGGCAATTTACAACCACGGCCCGAAAACCTTCTCCAGGAGAAGTTCTCCTCTCGACGTTACGTGAAACTGTCCAAGAACTGGCTGATCCCGAAACTCCACATCTTGTAAGGCAAAGGTTCCATGAGAACAATCCAATTCTAGGAGCAATACGGTCTCCGGAACAAATTCTGATGAATCCTGATGAAATAATGCCACAAGATTATGATATCAATGAGAATATCGGGAATGACATCTTAGGTCTCACTCCTTGTACGAGTGCTATGCCGAAGTCAGCAGGTCCATTTCAAATTGTGCGAAAGAAAATAAGAAATATAATTCGATACAAAAGTGCTGCCATTCAATTGGATTAGATTTGATAGCCTCAATCGGCCATTACCGATACGTGCGTTTCTTTCTTCAACATAATTATTGACGAAAAGAATACATTGAAAATGGTGTCACAAATATTAATATGCATAATTGAGAAACTCACTGGAAGAGAAAACTACCAAACTTGGAAATTTGCCGTCAAAAACTATATGGAACATGAAGAATTGTGGCAGGAAATTGAACCTGAATTGGGTTATCAATCCGAAAGCAAGAAAAATACGAGAGCAAGGTCGAAAATAAAACTTTTGATAGATTCGGTTAATTACGTCCATGGTCAGGAGGCTACAACAGCGAAACAGGTATGGACAAAACTCGAAAAAGTATTTGATTACTCTCGGCCCTTAACCTCATGGAATGTTAAGGGCAGGGTAGGGTATTTTTTCCCACTTTTTTATTTCTTTAAATAAATTCATAATATGTTAAGAATGTTCTGTGGAAATTTCAAGTCGATCGAAGCAAAATTGACGAAGTTATGACTATTTCAGCGTCCATTGCCGGGTTTGATAGCTGAGCGCGGCGCGCATACCTGGCGTGCGGCCCGCTCGCCTAGCGCTATTAAAGCCTATTGTATTCATTAGAAATAAAAACCGTATAGAGGCTTTAGGCTTTGTCCGGGAGAGAGAGAAACAGAATAATCATAGGGAAAGCTCCTTGGATATCCCAGGGCCTTCAACCCCAACTGTTCGATACATGGGTCGAAATGATTTTATTCCGGAGTTTGATCCCCAAAAATCTTTGGTCTCAGTAGAGGAATGGATCCGAAATTTAGAAGGCATTTCAAAAATGCTCGGATGGGATGTGCGTACTCTGATTTGCAGCTGTATTTCAAAATTGCTTGGATATGCCAAAGGTTGGTATGAGCAGCGGGCTTCATATGAGATTAGTTAGAGTTAATGGAAGGACAAGTTGATCAAAGCCTTTCCATTTACAAAACGCAAATTAGCTCCAATTAGAGAGCTGGTCAATAGAGTGCGGCAACATCATGAAAACCCTATTGAATTCTATTATAATAAACTGGGTATTAAGTATAGTATTATCCTACAAAAAACAGTTTCACTGTAAAATATCGCGGCAAATACATATTTAACTATTACAAAAAAATAATAAATCACACATAAAACAGTCACTGTAAATTGTCGCGCCAAGTACACACTTAACTATTGTTGTAAAAAAAAACAAGTACATAAAACCCGTCTGATTGGTAAAAAAACACTCATTCAAAACGGCTTACATTGAAAAAAAATCGGTCTACTTGCTGTGCATCAAATGTAGACTGTAGATGTATGATCGTAGACTCAAAATGATGAACAGCAAGTACACCGATATGAATTTATATAATAAAGCTGTAACAACTTTAAATGTACCCATATGTGTGCAAATAAATGTCTTTGTTTTTGATTTCGTTTTTGTTTTATACGTCATTCGACAGTAATGGAGTTGCACTATTTAAAAATAGTTGTACGACCAGATGCAGAGCAGCTTAGCGCAGGGCATGTTCCTGCCGGGCGCGCGCGGCGGGTACGCGGGCGCTCTGCCCGGCCCGCTGGCCTACCTCGAGAAAACCGCCACCAACATAGGTGAGCTCGCGTTGGTATCACATGCTAGTACAGATTGTTTTATACCTTATTGTAACATCTAGACTGTAGATTCTAGAGAGTTGCGCCACTAACACGAAACTAGCGACAAAGTATTTGTACTGTATCTGGTGAAAAATGTACGAAAATTGTACAGCGCCCCTATAGTGCATAAAAGGAACTAATTTGTAATGTCAAATTGTCAATGTTAATGTTATTCCCGCGTTTTGTATGAATTGTGCGAATAGGAAAATGCAACTAATGTATTCTGCCATTGTCAATTCTGTCAGCTGTGAAGTTTCAATACTTTTACATGAGAAATTCTGGTAAAGTTCGTGCTCGCGGTATTGACGTGCATCTTCTAAGAGAGATCCTTAACTTTACTGACCTAACGTACATCTAGATTTTGGAACTGTAGGTCTAATGATTAGATCTTGGCCTAAAAAGACTGTAAATTCGACTTGCAATACATACATTTCTATGATAAACAAATCTGCTTGTGGCTGGTTGTAAGAAAAATATTTATTTAAGTATCTCTAGTAAAGACTGTCAAATATGGTTTCCTGAGACATTATTATTGTTAAATTAATATGTTGTTGTATTAGGTGTAGATTTCGCTGTTTCAGATATGGTGGGTTTGGGGGATGGACGGAGGTGACGCGGCCGCGGGAGGGGCAGGGGCCGGGGCCGCGGCAGAGGCCGAGGTGAGGCGATTTTAATTAATACCAAGTTTACGACAAAAAAAAACATTTTTTTTGTTTGGTCGGTCGGGGTTATCTTCGAAACAGATCAAGTTGTTTTATGGGAAATGCAGGAATCTGTTCGACGTTACATCAATTATGAAAATATATATTTTATTGTCGAATAAATGTCAAATTGACGGATAAATAACTTTCTGTAGCAGTGACAAGCGTAGTCTTTTGCAAATTGGCGCGTAATCTGACAGTTGTACTGTCATTCTACAGACGAAATAAGAAGCGTTTGGAAATTTTATGTCACTTGCTACAAATAATAAATCTTGTACTTTAATTTAATTTTAAATTGGTGGCAGGTCGTGGCGCGTCCCCTGAATATGGCGGCAGTCTCACGCCGCCGTAGCCGCCCCTCCCGGCGCGGCCGCTCACACACAAACACACAAATACCTATATATATTTATAAAATACGAGAAGAAAACCACGAACATTTTTGTCAGAGCTTTATTTTTATATAGTAAATAGCAAAGCAGGTAAGTAACTGTGACTTTGTAAACAATTTTAAAATGAATCCAATTTAATGCATACCGTATTAAGATAGAATTCATATTATTTCGGATGTCCGTAAATGTCCTGATTTTGTAATGCAGATAAATAATGATCTCGTCAAATTAAATACAGACCATAG
>DWQT01005158.1:0-10535 GCA_018244895.1 Myscelus amystis hages | reverse complement strand
TAGTTTATAATATATATATATATATATATATATATATATTATAAACTTGTTTCGTATAATATATATATAATATAATGTACTTTATAAAAAACTAACATTTGACTCGATATGAATATAATTCTAGCTTCAGCAGTGGCGTAGCTAGGGTATTTGCTGCCTGGTGCAGCTTATGACTTGATGCCTTTTAAAATGATCAAAATAATTTCAGATTTCTGAACACAGTAGAGTAGATATATAAATTTTTGAAGAATTTTTGAAGATTGTCGACTTTGATGCCCCTTTCCTTCTGATGCCCGGTGCGACTGCACCGCTCGCACCCCCCAGCTACGCCACTGAGCTTCAGTAGCATAGAAGTACAGCTTCAGTACAGTGGTATTTTTATTTTGTAAAGAGAGAAAAAATCTTTTTACAATATATAGGCTGTATTATAAACGAATTCTATTATTGAATATACCCATTTATCAATAATTCTATACTAATTGTCAATTAGTAACAAAATGTGTATATAAATCTTTATTTATATTTCAACAAAAGAAAAAGGTACACCTTCATATTTTTTTGGAAAATGTCAAGAGAAATGATTGTTAGAATCCTTCTATTCATCGGGTCATACAAAGGTCTATTTTATCGTAGTGGAGTGTAGATAATGAACGAATAACGAGAGTGGATAAACCATTAGCGAAATATAAGATCCATATATTCAATAACATTATCATGAAGAGCAGTGATAGCCTAGTGGCTTGAAATTAAGCCTTCACACAGCGTCACAAGGAAAGACCCCGGTCGAGCAGTGAACAAATAAACAAGGAAAGAAAAATAAATCATATAACTCACGTTTCAAGGGCTGGTTAATTTTTAATTATTCACCAAATACACATAGGACACTGCGCCCTCGTATCTATGGCACACAAAAAGCATATTTGCATATTATAAAAACCTGGCAATAACAGTTTGGCATCGGCGTGAGAGTCGATGCGTTTTCGAAAAAACATTAAAATTATGAATTTTAAAAACCGAAAACAACGTTAAAAGTAACTTTATAACCACCCACGAAATTATTTATTAAAAGCGTCGTTTTAATATCTCCCATACGCAATATATTTCGTCCGCTTCGGAAAATTTGCGTTTGTTGTAAAATTTCTGAATTCATTGTAAAAAAAAGAGAAAAACCTACTTACTCATACGTAATTAATTTCCTAATGAATCATTTCAAAATTGCATACCGTCTTTAACCAGATCTTTCTCGTTTGATTTACATGGAAATACGCATTAAGTCGCCGCAATTTCGAAAAAAAGCCGATGACACGGTCGGGTTACTTGCCTGCGCCTCATATGTATTTTGGCCACATTCTATCACGATATAAAAGCGTATACTTCCCTTCGTGCGGAATTACAAACAAAGGCGAGAGAAAACTATGTTTCCACCCTTAATTTACGCCGGTTTCCTTAGAGCGAACAGGCTTTCGAGTTACACAAAAATGCATGACATCTCGTATACAGTTCGGACCCTTTTGGGGACGTACGGCGCAAGCTTAAGTCGCGTTCGAATCAAACTTGACGCGAACTCAGTTATAAGTTTCACGCCTACTCCCGTGAAATCTATCTGCGGATAAGGCGCAAGCAATTACTTGTGTTTGTGGCGCCGGATATTGCTTGAGAACTTGCGATATGTGACACGAAGGTACGCAATACGGATATCATGAGTAGCATTTTAATTATTATTAGTATTTCGTTCCCGTGAGATATCGCGATAAAAAGTACCTAGTAAATATGTTAGTCAATAACCTCCTATATGCGTGGATGCATGAAAAGATTGATAAATGTGGATGAAGCACGACAGTTTGGTAGGGACAGATATATTGAACACTAGGTGTTTTCTGCCTATCCCGTTAGGGACCTGGCGTTATATATGTTTGTATGTATATCTTCCAGTAGACATCACGTTTAATTCGGTTCAACCGTTTCGAAGATTAGTCCGGAAAAATTGAAATAGAGACGAAAATTAAAAATCGACTATTCGTGAATATGACTATAAGCACTTGAGAAAAGTCTTTGGTCGCAGATATTCATTGGCGACAGCGGCAATTCCTGACTTCTGCCACCTCATTTGCTGCTGTATTAACAACAACAACCAAAAAAAACACAATCCTTTGCTAATTTTAAACAAGGTGTAACGCATTATCAACACAAATGTTTAATACAACACCAAGGCGGAATAGCATCGCAGAAACAACTAATACACACTAACTACACAAACGTTCGTGTTACACTCAACGTTGAATGGTTATTGTTGTCGGTCGTCGGGTTCATTTCCTGCGGGCCTACTGACCTGAAAAAGTGTGCACTATTTCATAGCAGGTCGCCCCTAATGAAACTTTTCTCGGCTTATTGATAGACATATATTACATGTGTCAGACCTACCGATTAGCTGTATATAGCAAACTAGCTGACCCGGCAAACGTTGCTTTGCTATATTAAATTATTTTTGAGTAACTTTCAACGTTCACTTAGCGCACGCAAGGGAAGCTTTAAATTTTGCCGTTGTCGCAATATTTTTTATTGCTGCTCCTCTCCTATTCATCTTAGCGTTATGTTATGTTATGATGTTATATAGCCTTTAGCCTTCCTCGATAAATGAGCTATCTAACACTGAAATAATTTTTCAAATCTCACCAATATTTCCTGAGATTAGCGCGTTGAACAATCAAACAACCAAACAATCAAACAGCCTCAAGAAATACTTTATAATACACTTTATAACACCTTCAAAGTGAACAGGTTTCCTCGCGATGTTTTCCTTCACTGTTATAGTGAGTGGTGATGTTAATATTCTTAGCTATAAAACGCACGTAACAAGTCAAAGGTGCGTGCGAGGATCGAACCCAGACCCCGCGGAGGGGAAGGATGAATTTCAACCTTTACTATCACTGCTCGCAAATATTATGTTCGTTCATTGTGTACCGTGGACTTGATATTTAATAAGGTAACACTTTTAAGAAGCACTGTTCGTATGATATACGGATCTTTGTGAAATACATAATCAGTTTTACTAGTGTATCAGAGCGGATACATTTTTATATCGCCAATAAGATCATGGAACCGAATGAGTTTCGTTTGTCATGGAAATGATGGAAATTTTACACAAATAAAAAAATATCAAAGGACACAATGTTTCATGTATTTTAAAAGAAATTGAAAAAAAAAAGAAAACAAAAGAGTAATCATTTATCGTACCCGTTCGCCGAATAATTAACCTGTCACTGTTTTCTATCGAGCAGTGAATTTTTTTAATCCAAAAAAAAAGAACGCCTACCGTTTTAATACAGGCCATAAAAATGTCAAGAGTCGACAAAACACATCATTGGAATAAACAAAGCCCACATCGGAAATGATATGTATGTATAACAGAACGTATCATTTGCTATATTTCCCGTACATTTTACATATGCCTATTATGTATATGTTTAGCCTATTGGTAAACATAAGCAAATAATGTTAGAACAAAAATACAATTCGCAATAAATTGAAAACTAGAAACTATTATTCAAAAATTCTAACTAGTACTTTTGTATTTTTCATTCGTTTCCTCCATTTTTAAATGAATAATAAGCAAAATCATTTACGATTGGCATAGCGCATACAAACCAAAACGATTGTTGTGGCGTAAACCATATAATTTACGACTTTATGTCCTTATAAAAAAATGCAGGTACACAACCCTATTGCGCGTAATTAAATATCTTCACAGATTGAGACACAATTTTATCGTAGGTACGTATCATTTTAATGTTATGCAGGGTTGACACGTTCGGGGTTAATGCGCGTTAATAATATTGCCACGCCAAGAGAGAGTGGGGAACAGAGCCGAATAATTTTCCCGCAGACGTAATAATCTAATTACGCTAATGAAACTTCCCTGTTATTCTAAGGACACGCTAACATACCATACCTACATATAAACTCGCTGGCATATGTTATTTAGTAAATAGGTAAATATAAAGTTACATCAGATATACATACATACGTAATGTAGTGTAGGCTGAAAGCACCGAGTGCCAAATATCTCTGTCCTGACAAACCTGTCGTGCTTCGTCCACATCCATCACTCTCTTCATGCAGACGCCGGTTTCTGAACCCTTGGCTCCCCCGTCAGCAAGTGTCTGACCTATTTGGTCGTGATAAGACAGTCTTGGTTTCCCTCGGCACCTACGTCCATCAACAGTGACAGAAGTAACATATACGAAAATTATGGCCTATACAGCCATGGCCCTATAGGGCCTAACTAACACCTATTTTAGTAAACTTACGGTGCACATGTTGCCGAGATGCGTTAGTAGATAAATTTTTACGATCGTTTTCACGGTCGAGATACGTTTTAATGTCGCACGCGTGCGTTATCATTACGCGCAATCGATGTTCCTTATCGGACTACAATTTACACTTAGTACCGGAACAGTGTAATGCATAATGCGTTGTAAAAGTTATAAAACAAAAAGTACGTCATAGTCTTGCTGTTTATTAGTTGATACGCGTTATAAGAAAAAGTGTTGAGAAGAACCGAAGAAAATAAATTCACTTTTTAAATATCCCCGGAGAATAAAAATGTACAAGGAGAACTGTGAAGTTCCAAAGGCATTGAGAAGAGGCTCCTTTGAGGCCGCGGCGGAAGCGGCTTCTTGGGTACTGAAAACTGTAGGAAGTAGGTAGCTACGACTAGTTTTACCGTCGTAGGCATCCATAGCCATTGAGGTTCATTTTTTGTCAACCAGTATCAAACATTTTTATAGATATATGTATCCCACGCTGACACAGGACAAACGAATTCTTGTTTTGCGTGGGAATCGAATCTACGTCCGTTTAGTTTAGCAGCAACCCAGTCATAGTTACAAAACATTTTAGGTCCCATTAAGTGAGATGCATACCAGCTCGTATGAATCTCACCCTAATCAAGGGAGTTAGTGGTATTTCATCACGCCACTCCAGGTGAGATAGGCGAAAGTACTAGTTTTACGCCAAATCAGTCTGTCGTATTTGACGTAACAATCGCAAAACCCTCTTGGAGGGGAGGCCCTCAAGGGCTGTTACAAATTATAGACGCTCATCTCAATAAGGGCTATGCTTAGTAATAGAGTGAAAAAAAAAATGTAATAATTTCACTAAGATGTTAGGATCACCAAGTTTAATAAGATCCGAGGAGATTGCGAAAATGGCTTTAAGCACTTAAACGGAGTCCACTTCAAGAATAATGCGCAGTGGTTAATTTTCGTCAGGCTTTGTTGGGGGTTAATTGCGAAATTAGATTTACTTTCAGACGACTTTTCTCCTCGTGACCCGTTCGTTGCTTTTTCTTTGAGGCCGGGCAATTTTTCACACTCAGCCTGCAAACAAAGCTCGACCATGAAAATCCTTGACGGTGATGGAAAGGTCGAATTGAGGTAAATACAATATACTTTTAGTTTGACCTCATTCGTTTCAAATGCAATGTAAATTAAAATTCGAAATTTAATAGGACCGTTAAAATGGGAATACGATACGAACATTTTCCAAAAACAAAGCATTTTTGACGAAATTTTTAACGAAACCAAAATAAGAATCCAAAATACAGCACGGATCGGTTTAATTAAAATTTTCAATAAACCATCGGTTCAAGCGGTATTTTGAAAAAAGAAATATCCGACGTAGTAATAGACACCAGGAAAACGAGCGAAGCTTTTCAATGGAGCTCGAATTTTTAATGGGGGGTTTCCTTAAAATTTACTCAGCCATTTATTTTATAGTCGTTTTATCATATTCATTGAAAATTTAACATTTTATTAGTGAACCGCACATATATTGATTTACATAGCTAAGAGCTTTTAAAGAGCAGCAATACTAGTTCATGATACGTAGAATGAATTTATACACAAATTAGGTTTACATAATTAGATAAATAATCATACTTACATAACAGAGCATCGCTACCTAATATTGATCTTCAATTAAAAAATCCATATTATCCTCGAAACGTCTAACGGATTGGTTTATTCGTACACGTAAGTCCAGTTTTCAGTCAAAATCTCCATCATACAGCACCATAGATACGATCACAAAAAGGACCCAATTGGAAAAGTACATTACACTGTTCACGCAAACTGTCAATGCCGATGAACCCTTTTCAATCCATCCATTCAAAACGTCCAGGAGAAAGGCAATAAACACATTTAATGTAAAAAAAAAATTGAACAGTTTTAGAATTGCATTTAATGGAAAAGAAAAACAAATTAGACACACAAAGCGAAAATCACTTTACACATAACACATTAAAATCGACATACACACACACACACACACACACACAAAATATACGTTTTATTCCCATTTTTTGGAATAACTCATGGACGATTCTCGACGTGTATCGTATTTACAATCGCGGGAAGCGGCTAAGCGGCCGACACGACCGCACAGACACCGGCGGGCTGTCGACTGAGTGAATGGGGCTTGAATGGTCGCATGCTGCATCCCCGTGCGAGGTGCCGCGAAATCTCGAAATAAACAGTGGAATATAGGAGATCGTGAATATAGTGGACTTTGACGGGCATCCTTACAATGAAAGCCTCTGAAGCGAGACATGTGTAGGTACGCAGTAATCTAAGCATTTCTTCTAGAGGTGTGGATTGATGATAGCACCAAAATAAAATTTGTTATTTTTGTCGCATAGATGGATATGTTGACAAATAGGAAATCATCCCTTAATGCAATACGCATAGACCTCGGTCGGCTATTTTATAGGTGACCGTTAATAACGAATCTAAAGAAAACAGTTGTTAAATTTGACATATTTTCCTAATGACTTTGGAACGTCAACTGTATTTAATAGCACATACACTGAAATTTATTATGAAATCAAGTTATATATATTAAACAGTAACACACACTTGAAACGGTATCACTGTCCCTTTCTAACGTATTATACATCGTTACAAGAGTACTGAAAGCGGGGCCATAAAAATATTTAGTCTTTATGGGCCGGAATAATTAGTATTAATGTTTCCGCAATACGCTCGTAATACAGCCCGACAAGTACAAAACGCTTAGCGGAACCCGAGAGACATTTTTAATGTGGAATATTTTCAACGCAGAATGTTAAATGTTTTTGTACACACTTTACTACAGCTATACCTATATTACATAATTCAGATTTCCGTTTCCCTTTCATGTAAGCAATGCGACGTTCAAATACAGACGCGGATGTCTGAGAACACGAATTCATTTGCGGTTTAAAAAAACCAAAATCATTTGTTACAACGGTAAAGGAATCGACAAAATTCTCTAGAATATTCTCCAATATCTGTGAACGCGCGTTTACTAAGCGTGGTCTTTAAGCTTTATCATTACGAGAGGACACCCGTGTCTAACAATGGTATACAAAAAAGATATACATACATACATACATATCGGGAATACGACTCATAATTCTCATAACTAACTACAGTCAGCCAGCTATATGAAGGGTTGACAAATTGTGACACAAAACACATAAGAGAAAATCTACTTAATTTTGAAAATACACCTCAGACAAGGGTCGCCAAGCAAGTAAGTGTATAATATACAAGCCACGCACCGTATGTTATGTTATGAATGTGTAGCTTAAGTTGCAGATTGTACATTTAGTGATCGAATTCAATAATATAACGGTCGGGATTTATATTGCGAGTCTTTTTACTGGGGTTTCATAAATTATTTTCGCTGAATAAAGCGGCTTTATCGCTACTGGACATTAAGATCGCTTGCTTGTCGATATCTCCCTATGTATATCTGTTACGTTAAAGCGCAAAAAAATATATAACAAAAAACGCTAAAGATCTCCACAACCCGAGTTATTACTGTTCGTTTTCAATTATTCAAATGGACAACATAGAACGTTGAACACAAATGTACGAGTATGTAATAAACATATCCATCAGATCAAAATACCGTAGCGCTTTAAAACGTTCAATATCAAAAAGTCTAATTTCCAAAAGCAATTTCGCTGAACACTTCGCCATATTAACCGCAATTCCTCGTGCTACTCGTATGTTATCTGATTTTGACCAAACTAGTTAAATGTCTACAAAGTTAATAGGGAAATGTTGTTTTTTAATATTTATTTACATAATTTATTAATTTGCATAATAATAGAATGTAGATAAAGCACATCAGGATTGTAAGGATAGAGATATTTGGCACTCGATGCTTTCTGCCTACCCCGTAAGGTACCCAGCGTGATGGTATAGTAATAATCGTATACCTAATAATAGTGCTAGTAGTTATGTGTATGTTCGTTCTCGTGTAAACCTACCCGTCAAATCGATTGTCCGGACCTCCCTTATTCCTCCCTCTTCAAGAGGTTGATTTAGAAATGTATTCAGAGTACCATGGGGTCGTTTTGAGGTTTCCGATTATCTTTACGTGAATTTTCAACTAGAACTTTATTGCACCCTTCTTGATACCTACTAGTAGAAGCAAATAAATGAGATTGGTACAAAAAGTTGCGGGCTTTGGCATACAAACATCTTTCGCCCGGCGCCTTGCAATGGCGACGGTTTTGTATGTTCGATACACACGCAAATCTTCTAAGATTTTATCCATTTGACGTTTTTCATAGACAATAATTTCAACATTTCTTTTAGCCGTTTGCCTGTACGAGTGAATAGTGCAATGCGATAACTCACGATCGCGAAACTGCATAATTGTTTTCGAAACGAAAGTTCCAGAATATTCCCGGTTTAAATTCGCACCGTTTCGAAATCAATGACTTCGCAATACAAACCGCGGGCGAAATCCAATTAATTCCACTTCCATGATAAATAGCTCTAATTACTATTCCATTAGTAATCCAAACTTTGATTGCAGCGAACCGCTTGACCGGGGCAATATGCTTTTATTTCGGACGTTCGAGTCTTGTTTTTTTTTTTGTTGAAATGCCTTTTTTCAATGTCTACGCTAATTTAACTATGAGCACGTCGCTTTATAAATTAAATTACAATTTAACATTCGATAATTTTATATACACATTAAAGTGCAGCAGAGTATGTAGGTACGCTCGATCGTCGTGTCAAGGAAAACCCTAAGTACTCGTAATTAATCGCTTGAAGCCTACGAAAACGATAAAATTTCATACAAATGTCATCGAATTTTCTCACCAATAAACCTACCAGAGAGCGGCGATTATTAATAGATTTAATGACAGATAAATGATGCGGACAGGAGCGATTTTATCAGTGGATTGTGAAAACTGGAAAATAACTTTGCATTACAGGTAATTGATCGGTAATTTATGGATAAAATAAAATACGATTAACGTTTTCAAATAATCTATTAGTTTAGAATCGTATAAAACTTAAGATACAGATTATATACAAATAAATATAAGCATTCCGTATACAAAACACATAGATAATGTGTTCTTGCAACCATATAGTTTTTCTCCGAGTTAAAGGCTTGATTCTATAATAGCCTTCACATAAATCAGTCTAAAGAAAAAGACATTCGAAACAGTTACAAACGACCATTGACGTCTATAAAAAATACTGAAACTAACAAAACTAAAGCTTAACACATACGCATTAGTAAAAATAAGCGAAACCAATTTGAAGCGTCCTATATATAGGTACGTCCAATGTGGTTGAATATAATATTGGCTAAGAAAGAAAGTGTATAAATAAGCAAGCATTAACGTCACGTCATATCATTAAATGGGCTTTACAAAGGTCATCCCTTCGGCAGCCACCTGAGAAAATAATACGTTTAATCCGCGGGTTGAAACACAGCCGACATCGACCGGATTATACCGAGCCGACACGGCATTATAGGCCGCTTCGCGACAGGAGCTGTTCGGTTTGATAAGCTGGAAATACGTCCGTTGCTAATGCCTCAATATTCCAGGTGTAATTATTATAGACACAGCGACAGATTAGTGGTTTGAAATTAAGAATTTCATTCCCCGGGGGGGTCTGGATTGAAATCCTTCCAGGCATTTTTGATTTGCGTTACATGAGTTTTATGATTTAGAAATTTAAGTGTATAGGTACAGTCTGCCAATTCGCACTTTAACCCGAGTATAGCAATAAACTAGTACCTAGTAGTAAATGAAAGATTTGAAAAAAAAAAAACATAAATGACAGCTGTCAAAAAAGTTTTTTATTTGCCGCAGTTTAACATACAATAGAATGCCTCTCGATAGGCACAAAATGTTTTTCTTTAGAATAAAAGAAACTCTCGAAACTTGATAACAAAAAGCGAATGAAAAACAAATAATGAGGCATTTAAATTTTTTTAAGGGCGTTATTTCGGACTAAAAACTTCGAAATACAGCCTTTAGGCTGTTTAGTCTTCTTTATATTCGTTACAGATAATAAATTAAGAGACAATATTGCATATGTACCTATAAACTATAGCAAATATATTTCGAGGGTGGAATGAAAAACGTTACTAAGCGCACAATTGCTAATTTAACAAAAGAGCATTTAAAAAAGACAAAAGACAAAAGACAAAAGACATTTATTTGCACAAATATG
>DWQT01005157.1:0-10535 GCA_018244895.1 Myscelus amystis hages | reverse complement strand
GTCCATGGGCGGCAGTAGCCACTTACCATCAGGTGGACTGCATGCTCGTCTTCTACTTCCATATTATAAAAAAAAACTGTGAATTTTATTAATAATTGATGTTTCCAAATTGCTTTGGTTTTTATTTGTGTAATAAACTAGAAACGACAGTTTATATAGGGAAAATCTTATACTTGTAACGTACATAAAGTTGATTTGTTTGTGTCCTATATTTTTTAGACTATTTTTAATGATATGTATTATATTTGTTCGAGTATCATATTGGTTCTGTGTTTAGTGCCGTGGTGAACCAGGGTTAGCAGGTCCGATATCTAGAAAATATTTGTGTTACTTTTGTTTGCGAATGTATTAAAATTTTTATACTCCTAATTTTTATATTCCTAAGTTGGCTGTGATGTTAAGTTGTCACTATACAATTTTACGTGTTGATTTACAGGTAAGGAGGAACTGAACTAATTTATTTTTTTCTTTTAACATTCAAAAACTAGCATACAGTCCTAATAAAGATATAAAGAGAGGTGGCTAATCATCATACTTAGACCTTATAGTAATAATAATGAT
The DNA here is from genome assembly GCA_018244895.1 of Myscelus amystis hages. Classification (NCBI taxonomy): domain Eukaryota; kingdom Metazoa; phylum Arthropoda; class Insecta; order Lepidoptera; family Hesperiidae; genus Myscelus; species Myscelus amystis. Next base: position 9,974 of record DWQT01005157.1, on the reverse strand, counting down.
GGCAGAATTCTACATACATACATAACCATCACGCCATGTTCCTAACGGGGTAGACAGGACGCGCCGAGTGCCAAATATCTCTGTCCTTACAAACCTGTCGTGCTTCATCCACATCCATTGCTCTCTTCATGGACATGCCGCTTTCGGAGACTCTTGACTCCCCATCAGCAAGTGGGACAATTCTACTCACAGCTATCTGATTCTAAATAAGGTAATTAAATGCTTGTGACATCATAACCGGACAGGTGATGAACTGTATATTATTTAGAGATATTTTTGTTACATCCAGACACAGAACAAACATACGAGTATATACAGAGTATCAATCAAACCCACGACCTCTAACAAATTTAGAAGATTCCATATTGTTACATGCCGTATATTGTGGAGGCTTGCTCCACTATTGGTACCCCGTCTTCCGGTAAAGTAGACTATGGTCTACCACTGGTAAACGTATAACCTACATGGTATACATTGTTAAGGTTTATTGCTCCACTATTGGTACCACGTCTTCCGGTAAAGTAGACTATGGTCTACCACTGGTAAACGTATAACCTACATGGTATATATTATTAAGGCTTATTGCTCCACTACTGGTACCATGTTTTGCGAAAAGTAGACTGTGGTCTACCACTGGTAAACGCGAGGCTGGCGCTGCTTCAATGTTCGAAGGTTTCGACAAACGGATCACCAAATTGTGTCCCGCACCGTCATCACCTGTCAACTCCGGACGACCTCCGAATTCGGGGGCGAAATTAAATTTGGCCGGACGTGTAATTTAATAAATGATTTAGTATTAAGTGCTCGACAGTTGTGTGGAGGATTCGCGTTATTAAACGCAATTTGAAAATTAATTATGTCAAAATTAAAAGCGCCCTCAACGTACACGACAATTGAGCGATGACGTACTTTTAGATGAAACGAGGGTTTGAATTCTGGTTGTTCAAAGTTCGAGAAACTCTGGACGTTGCGAACACGAATGAAACAATAATACCAGACTTGTGTAAAGACTGATGGTTTTAATTTAAAAAATGACTGATTCGGAGGTTGTCGGCTCGATTTCCACCCAGGACAAACAATACTGTGATAAGCACATTTTTTATTGTGTCTGGGTGTAACAAAAATATTCGTTTAAGAAATATAGTCCGTTTATTAGGCGCATAGTTGAGGTAAGACTAGCATTTAATTGCCTAATTTGGAATGTTAATTATTATTGCAATTGCAAATACAATACTAAGAAGTTACACAGATCAATAAAATATATCAATACTAGTGGCACCCGCGACTTCATCCACGTTTGAATAAAAAAAAATGTTAACATTTTAAAATAAAAGCAGCCTATGTTACTTCTTATCACATCAGCTATTTGCCAGTGAAAGTCCCGTCAAAATCGGCCCAGGAGTTCCAGGGTTTAGCCGGGACAAACAGACAGACAAAAATTGTAAAAATGTTATTTTCGTATATGCGCCGTGTTTACATACATAAAGCGGTTATTTACAGACAGACAGTTTAATTTTATTTATTAGTATAGATAGGTAACACAGAACGCCTTTTCTCTGAGTATTGCGGACTCTACAACCTTCACAGATAAACTATTATCTTGAGAGCCAATTTTTCCCTCAAATGAAGCATTGCCCAGTCCAGTTGTTGACCGACCCAAAGGAGTGGCTACCAACCGTGAAACTGCCCTGAAAATATGTTAAATGTACTTCAGATTCAGACCCACAAGAATGTATTCGGGCATTGAATCTTAGACTGCGCGGTTTCATCGTTAAGTTATAAAAGGTTAGCGATGAAGATATAAGGGATTTAAAGCGTGCGAAGCCGCGTGCAAAAGCTGGTTTAAAAATAAAACTTAACAAAGTCTAGTTCTATACCTTAAAACAATTGCCACTGATATAAAATAAAAACAAAAGTACTGGTTAAAAACAAACGAAATACCACATCACATAAGTGCAAAACTTAACCTCAACTGAATTGTGTTTATAGCGATGAACGGCGGCGAACTAGTAGTTAATGGCGCGGCGCGCGACGACCACGCTGGTTTCGGTTTCGGTTTCGGCCGAAACTGAGAGGGAGGCCGAACATTCGGTTTCGGTTTCGGCTGAAAAAACGGTTTCGGTCGGACACTAAAAAAAATTTGCTTTCACTTTTTTTTTGTCTTTCCACTGACAATTGTATGGGATTTCTCCTTAACCAAGTATTAAGTGCTCGTACTAAGTTTATTTATTTATTTATTCAAAAAGGAAAACTTACAGCTTGGCAGAATAAATGGTTAACAATAAATTACAAAAAGGCCATTTACATGCATTTTACAAAACAATACTCAGTTACTGCAATCCATACCTTTAAGAGTACTGTATTGTCTATAAGAAATCCGTTTTCGGTATGAGAGAATATGCATATCTAACAGTGGAAAGATAAAAGGTTCAATGAATAAATTAGCAAATTATAACGATATTATGTCTGACTTAACATTCCAATGACTCATCCATTCGTATTTGCTTAATATATATACCTATAGACATCCAGAACCCAAAATCGATTAACGGCGTAGGGAAGAGGTGCACAATTTACTGTTCAAAGTTGTAGGGGTCGATGGCTTTGTTGGGAAATTATGTCGCAACAACTTGGGATATAATAATATGCCCGAGAGTCGCCTGAGCATAATGGGCGCGGTGGGAAGTCGCTTCGTTATAGAAATGCGCCTGTGTATAGAATCAGGATGAATATGAGCAAATTTCGATATACACACGTAATATGTATACACGAACGGTGCTTACGTCTTTACCCGTATAAATCCCAATCCCGTGGGAATTCCGGGATGGAAAATAGCTTATACGTTACCCTATAACCTGCTCTGTCTTCCAGTGAAAGTCCCAAGAAAATCGGTTCAGCCGTTCCCAAGATTAGCGCGGACAAACAGAAAGACAGAGATATATTTTAAAAAAGTTTGTTCTTGTTTAGTTTTAGTGTCGTGTAAATAACTATAAGCACTTGAGAAAATAGTTATTTTGATTTGAAATCACACACAGACATTTGAATGTTATTTATACGTATGTACAGATTTCCATTGTCACGCTTATTTCGCTAACGGGTAGCCAGAGACAAGAGTGTTAATTTATCTATTAATTTCTGAAATTCCTTAAATGCTTGTATGACAGCAAACGTGACAGATGCAGTTTTAGTGATGCTCGCATTATTTGCGTGTATCTGACGCGAGAGGAAACAAGAGTGACGGGAAAAAGGCCGTTACCAACATAAATATGAGTTGGCGGCGCGAGTGCGGCAATAAAACGGCGTTTAGCAGCGATATCGGGGCGATCCATCGCACGAACACTTCTTAACTCGTTAATCCCATTCAGGTCTGTGTAACCGCACAATCGCGGGGCCCAACAACAAATCTTGAGTTTTAGCAATTACCATGTAAATTTGCGAAGTTCACGAAATAATTTAACGCGATGTAGACGGCGGATTCAAAACAATTTATATGTTAATTCAGCTGGTATGGACTCGGTTCTCGTACAGAATTACTCCTGAACACGGAACTACACAATTCGCCTTTACTCCCCCCCCCCACTCCTCACAACTTTGTTCTGCTCACCAGATATGCAATTATGGGATTCCGAATAATCATTTGTTTTAGCGATCCCCTCTATTTGTCCGCTAATTAAGTTATCCGCACTAACGTTGAGGAACTAGACAATTAGCATCTTTGATTAGCATACCGTTAGCGTTCGCCATCTTGTTTGTTGATATGACGTTCGGAAGTGGGTTAAACTTTAATTGAAAGGTTTCGTTCGTCTCGCGTTTTCATTATTTTAGTTTCAGTTCAGGAATTCAGTGTGAGTGCTGTCTATTTCCTGTGCCCAGTGATTCCATTCGGATAAAATGACATTTTTATAGGTTATAAAATATCACTTAATAGGTAAATTTACCTTTATTTAATTTTACGGTGTTTTTCATTTCTACGCTCAACCCTAAATAACCGGGATAACAACTCTTTTATCATGTCATTCAAGACAAATAATCAGGCCGACAAAAACAGAAAAACCTTACATTTTTAATAAACATATTGAGCAAAGAAATCCCAATTGTTAGAAAATATAGACCAACATTTTATTTATTACACACGCACAGTTAAACAAGTTATTACTATTCCAAGCTGAAGATTGAATGCGATACGATCAGAGGATCATTTAACTACCACGAACTCCAAACCGTTCTTGCCAAGAATCTATTTGGAATCGATTTAAGCTCGAAATTTCCCGTTAATCGATTCTGATTCAGCGTTTCTAGATTGAAAATGAAGTTGCAAATTTCTATCCGATTAAATGTTAGTAACCTAAAATAGCAAATATATTGTTTGTGAGTATCTAGAATAATGATCTTAAATTAATCAGCAGTCTATTAATACGCGAAGAGAAAATGTACGTATTTTAAAGCATAAAGTGAGATTTAGTTTAGTTAAGGTTATATGGACTTTTGTAGAAAGCCAAACTGTCACATATAACATAAAAAAAATAAAAAATTAAATTTAATCCGAATGATAGGATCAAAGTAAATCAAGATTTCCTGTCGGATGTTTTATTTATTTATTTATTTATTTATGCTTAGAGTAATAACCTAGCATTCTTCATATAGGTAACCTATGTCTTTAGTCTTCAGAGTAAGCAGTTAATTAGTCTCATTTAACAGGGTGTAGAAACTGTAGCTACCGCGTAAGATCTGCAAGGAAATTTATTTTGTTACAACTATTAATTTAACAACATTTACAGTTAAAATTGAGCTAACGGTATGACAAGCCAATACATTATATTGCTTACGTGAAAACGCTAGTAATAGTTCTGTGACATAAAGAATTGTGTGCTCTCATCAGATAGAACTAGGACCTGTATCTTTCGAAACTTGTATTACCCATGTAAATGTGCGTAAAAATGTTAAATAAAAAAATAAAATAAACACAAATTTCTGTCACGATATGACGCTAAATAAAAAAAATGAAGCTACGTCACAGATTCCAAAGATCTGCATACCGATACAAATGTTGCTAGTGACATCTCATTGAACGGCCCCGCCGTGAACAACAGCCTTTTGCTCGTTGTGTGCGCTAGAAGTATAATTTCATTGCGCACGCGTTGGTCGGACTCGACCCAGTCGCTCTCGTAAGCGCTGTAGCTGACCAAATGGCTCTGGAAACAGCGAATCGAAAGAAGGCGGGAAACATATATTTTTATTTGAAAAAAATTACTATATTTTGGTTATTTAAAACGGGTGTTCCGTTTCTTTAAGAAAGTATTCGCTTACATATATTTCCGCCGCGAATTTGTTAATATAAAATTTTGTTTCGCTTTGAAATACTAAAATTCAGTCCGCTGAAGTAGCAACGCCTGTCAACCTATAACAGCTCAGATAGTAAATAATACTAACTGCGCTTATACCAACTTAGGGTAAGTTGGTAACCGAATCAACTAATCTTATTAATAACTAAACTAATGTACACTAACAGTCCCATTCTTACAATCCTATTACAGGTTGCTACAGCATGCTGGCTGGTAGAGTCCTGTTTTGGGTTCTCTATTCAAATAAATAAAAAAAAAATCACATTTTTTAAAATAAATACAAACCTGTTCGGTAACCTCATTGCTGTGCCAGTACAAAAGTAGCAGCTGCTGCAAACAAGCCAAAACGTAGGGAAAATACGCGAGAAGGCCTTTAGGGTCGTTTTGAAGCTGAAACCATCAAAACTTACAAGATAAGAGAGTTCAAACAGATGTATGCAATAAAAATTATAGGTCGTTGTTGGTTGGTCCGATAATGATAATAGATCGGCAGTTAGCTGTCGCCATTTGCACATTGATTTTTATTGCATATAGCATTTAATTATGTCAATCTATTAATGTCAGTTGTCATTATTTTCACATGTCGTCGTCATGAATTAAATTATTTTCTGATTGAGTGGAAAATTTAATTTGGTCTGTTACATAAAAAAATACAACTACCTTTATTCTTCTTGTATAGGCATAATTTGAATGTGAAATATAACTCGTCTACCGAACGAGGTCTTGATAACGTGGCAAATTTGTGTACAAATTTCCGCAGTAAAATATATATCTGGTTACCTCAACAATCTCGGTGATACAGATGCCGAGATTGACGGAAATTACGATCAGGTACAAGAACATTGACGGCGATATCAAAGAGTTGAACGCCTCTTGATGTCTGGAATTAATGCCTTTAATAACAAATGTGTATAGAAGTGTAAATTCAAATTAGACGGTAAAAGATCTTTTTTTCTAGTCTTTTCGTTAAGAACTGGCCTTCGGGAGCGCATTTGATAATCTACACATGCTTGAGGTCGGCTGATAGAAAACGTTTTTAATTTTTTTGCTTTTGCATTTTTCGAGTCCAATAAAGCATAAATATAGAAGCAAACATCCATTTTGATATGTAATTGAAAAGCGAAAACCTGCTGCTTAAACTTTATAAAGATTACCATAGTATTACGATTACAATAATGATTACAGCAAGACACACAGCACAAAAATACACATAAAAGATACAACACGATTAAAAATGGCTTCCAAGCCTATGCTGACGAGAAATATAGCTATATTTTGGCGCGTCCTATCCGAATGGTGCAGTTTGACAAAGTTGCCATGTTCGAGCTATTACAATGCAAAAACAGTACCTACAATAGGTGTCTAGAAAGTTCTATAGAACTTGACCCTATTTGTCACATTTGTTTTCGACGGCCAAATATTTACAATAATAACAATTTAATAAAAAACATTACATACTTGACTAACGCGATGTAAAACCGATGGGACTCCTCGATATTTTCAAGACTCTCTCCAGAGTTGCCCACGTTGACGGCTTGCTTGCAGTGAATACTAAAGATTCGTAATTGGGCGGCAAAAAATATCAATATGGCGTACACAACTTGATCCCATGCTATAATGTAAATTGTTGCCATGTTAACGAAAAATTGTTGAGTGGCAAATATATATTTATACGCAGGTGGTTCTCGGCTCCAGGGCGTATAGCCGTCAAATATTTTTAAATACTGTTCAGACACGTTCCTATTTTCGATAATTTTCCCATAAAAATCGGTAAACATATTTGTGCTCGTAAAAAATGCCACTACCCAATAAAGCAAGGTAAGACAATAACTGTGTTTCATATAACCTCTCATTATCTCTTTGGTTTTGGGATTGTGTTTTGATAGTTCTTGAAGTTCCACTGATGTTATGTATCCAAACAATTCACTCCATTTCTGGTGATCTTTTAAAAAGACGCCAATTTTGAAAACAACAACATGATAAGGTGCGTATTGGAAAATTACTCTAACGGTGTCCACACTGATATTGATGCAGCATTTGATATACTGAGTGATGAAGAATGCTAAGGTGAGATACACGATTACTAGTTTCAATCTTGTCATCGAGTCCATTACGGGATGCCAGATGCCGAGTAGTTTCAGGAGTTTCAAATGAACACCTAAAAGAGGATAGCCGGGGTCCTGTACATTGCGCAAAATCGATTTAGACAATTTCTTAAGAAGATCTACAACAAACATTGTATTAGTGTGAATTAATGTTCTGCTTTCAAACGGAGCCAAGATAAATCACTGCCGGCAACTCGAATGAGGCGTGTACATTGTCAGAATTGCGTGATTAAATGGACGTTTAGAATTTAATTCCCTGTGTAATTGACGTGGGAATATTTGAGGAGTAGCAGGTGCAGATTGTACCTCGTTTATCGCTGCTTAGTTGGGGTTTCGAAAGTAATATAATATTACCGCACACCGCGGTATATAATTATCGGCATGTGCCATTGCGATGTATGCTTAATTATTTATATAAGAAATTATAGTACTATTACAATTAGAAAGTACAGGTTTCAGTTCGCGAATTTGTAAAACTAAACTCTAATATATTTCTGGTTTTAGTACAATAATGAAATTTTGGAATAACGAAATTTAATAAAGAATACCATTAACTTCTAAAATGTCCCGTCTACTGTTACTACCTTACTGTCATATAATTTATGGATTGGATTTATATTAAGCATTTCAGTAACCCCAGATATAGGCTTTTAATTCTTTTGTCTGTCAAACAAAGCCGACTTGAGTTTGGCTTGTTTAATATAAGCGAGAGAAAACTGATTAATCCTGCTTATCCCATACAAAATTAACGTTTATTTATACAGCGCCCGAGACGTGTTTATTGCGACGTCGTTGTATAAGAAACAAATACAATTTCCCGTTAATTTCCGCCGCGATCTTATCCGGACAACGAGAACCTTAGCATTCAGTCGGGAGTTCTCTTACGCAGAAGCCGCTGGAGTCTCATTGAGATGCTATTCCGAATAAGTTGCTGGTCACATTCAATGCGATGTGTGGCGAGCTTTACATTTTCTGGGAGTTTAATAATAAGTGTCAAAACAACTTTATATACAAAAAAAATATGACAATAACGTCATGATTGACATAAAAATCGTCGTGTGACTTAAGCTATATGTACAATATTAATTTAAAAATACATGAAATACTTCTACTTCACGTAAAGTAAGTAATCATTTTACTTTTATTACATGAATCAATATTTATCTTAATATTTTTATTAATTAACTATAAATAACTTCAAAATATAACTGGCAACATTAGTGACGCCCACAAGCGACAGCGTCTGTCTGTTAGTTCAAATATTTGACGGTTACGAACGTAACTTTCAAAGTTTCAAAATAAGCGGACGATTCTTCTTGATAATTTAATTAAATACGTTTGATTAGTGTGTGAAATAATTAGCAGAAGCACCCAATTGTTAGATGTGAAGTTTGCGAATTGTTTAAAGTATCGGCGATTTGAATAACGTTCTATTTCGATGTTTAAAAATAAATCGAGGTGAAAATGGAGAAAGGCTTGGCGCCTTCGAAATGCGGTTCTACGCAGAACATGGCGGCAAATATAAAAGTCGTCGTGAGGATACGGCCTCTGAATGAGCGAGAGAAGGAACAGAATAACCGAGTCGTGATCGATGTTGTTGACGACAAAATGCTGGTGTTCGATCCCAAGGAGGAAATGCGTCCATTTTTCTACCAGGGAGTCCAACAATCGAACAAGAACTACTTGAAGCGTGCCAACAAGGAGTTGAAGTTTGTGTTCGACAACGTTTGCAGTCCGAACGCGACGAATTTCGACGTATTCGAAATCACCACGAAGGACATTCTAACATCGTTGATGGAAGGCTACAACTGTTCTGTGTTCGTTTACGGCGCGACGGGCGCGGGGAAGACGTTTACTATGATCGGCAACAAACAGAACCCAGGCATCACGTATCTGACTATGGAGCATCTGTTTTACACGATAAATTCGTTTGAGCGTGAAAGGGAGTTCGATATCGCAGTGTCTTACATTGAGGTGAGTAGCAATTTATTTTGGGACACTTTCACACTGCCACCTGATCCCCAAGTAGGCAGAGCCTGTTGCTGACAACAGATAAACTACATACATACATAGTATATAAATCTTATATAAATATTTTATTACGCTATGACATAGAACGAATAAATTACACAAACATTTGTTCTGCGTGGGAATTGAACCCATGACCTCAGTTTAGCATACAGATTTTGTAACCACTCAACCAAAAGTTTAGTAGACTACTCTGAAACCAGTAACTAGCATCTATAGTTTTAAGTGCAAAAATACTAGCTTTTTAATAAACTGAAATAATTCTGATTCTTTCCTTCCATCTTGGATTGTTCACAACCAGACTAAAAGATCTTGGATCACTGCATTCTATCTGAAACATTCTATGTATGAAAATTGTGTAAAATTCTATTTATTAAAATGACTGGCCTCGTGGTCGAGCGGTTAGAGATCCTGACTGTGAGACCGGAGGTCGTGGGTTCGATTCCCACCCAGAACAAACATTTGTGTGATGAGCACATTTGTTTGTTCTGTGTCTGGT
>DWQT01005156.1:0-10536 GCA_018244895.1 Myscelus amystis hages | reverse complement strand
TTATTATATATACAAACCTTGGTCTTGAATGACTCTATCTATTTAAAAAAAACCGCATCAAAATCCGTTGCGTAGTTTTAAAGAATTAAGCATACAAAGGGATATAGGGACAGAGGAAGCGACTTTGTTTTATACTATGTAAAGATTAATTAACCAGACAACCAGTCAACCTGCTTGTTCTATTTTTCCCACTGTTACAATACTGTTAACGATATTAAGTCGACTTCTCCCGCTAACAGCGTCAATGAACTTCGTTTCAAAAACTTTAAAAACGACCTAGTCAGATTACCACTGGAGATATTCTATACGAAAAAGGAATATAATAAGATATAAATTCCGGTGTACAGGTCGTTTTTCATGCGAATTACAGGATTATCGTAATAAAGAGCGTTGTAATAAGGTCCGGGAGGATAATGATGAGGATAACCTTTATACTGAATTTATGATAGTCTTAATGCACAACTTTTGTGCTGCTTTTTGCAAATTAAACATTAACCTGTCCACTCTTTCACCGGATACCCTTAGGCGTAGTGGTTTCGAATGCAAGCCGAAGATCGTCATTTGATTCCCGGACAGCACAATTTTGTGGTGATCACATTTGTTTGTTTATAATACAAATATCTATATACGTTTATCAGCTATCCAAATGAGGAGACAGGTATTTAATAGTCAAATTTGAATAACCGTGCGTGGGTATGTCCCAATTATTATACAGAAATACGAGCGGTGCACGCGGCTTCAGCCACGTTTGAATTTAACAAAACAATTATTGTTAAAATTTTAAAATAAAAGTAGCCTAATTTCCTCCTCAGCATACAAGCTATATGCCAATGAAAGTCCCGCCAAAATCGGTCCAGCCGTTCCAGAGTTTAGCCGGAACAAACAGGCAGACAGACAGACAAAAATTGTAAAAAATGTTATTTTGGTATATATGGTACCGTGCTTACATACCTATGCATTTAGTAAAAAAGCGGTTAATTTAATATTACAAACAGACACTCCAATTTTGTTTATTAGTATAGATTAATACGCAAAGTAAAGGAGCGCTAAACAACGTAATGCACATGAAAGGCCCGGACGGTAACTCCAACCGTTAATTACGTATGAAGCGAAAATTTCGACGGCAAGAAAGCAAAAAACCCGGGAACGCTCCTTGCAAAATCTCATTAGCGGGAACGAGAGAAAGGCCACGAGATGTAATGAGTCGATTCGCCGACTTTTATTCCCTTCAGTGTTGGACGGGCGCGCGGGATGAGGTTTCAAAAGCGTGTGAATTTTACGTCAAATCCACGTTAGCAAATGCGAGGAAGCGTGACAACGATAGTGCAGAGACGGCTTGCAACGACAGCTGCCTCGCCACAGCCTCCGTATACCGAATGTGAATATATCACGCTTTACGCTTTGTGATATAACAGAAAAAATATATAAAAATACTAGGACGCCTGCATACAGAGCATTTCTCAATGGAACTTCCAAAAAAACAGCTGACAACTGTTTTTCTGTATGCCCTGCTCTCTGGAACTACGAGGCTAGGAATAAATGAAGAAAAGAATGAACGAATTAATGAATGAATGATTGATTGAATGATGAATGAATGATTTAATAATAAATGATTGATTGAATGATGAATGAATGATTTAATAATAAATGAGTGATTGAATGATGAATACAGATTGTAAAAGAGACCATAGAACTTTATCTCGCGCGCAGCATGTGGAATCCTCTATTCTCTGCCTATCCCTATGAGATATAGGCGTGAATATAGATAAACGGTGTCTATATGTAAATGTAAGACGCCTTTGTAAAGCATTATTTATTGTTTAACAACCCATTGAATTGTAATTTGGCGGCAAAATATAGGGATATGGTGGTTTGCTACCGAAATTATGATATTGTGTTCAATTATTAATTACAGACAACCGCATCGATCGCAAATTGAGCTTCATTATGCGTACGTACAGTAATTTACTATTCCTGGCTCGCCAGCGTTTGGTTCCCGTGGGAAACTCACATTCTCCTATGGGAAAAATCAAACTACTTTCCATTGTAAATAGATGCAATATAAAATACGCTACAGAATTCGATGTTCCTTTGAAACCCGTGTTAAGAATGCTATTGAAAAATCCGCTTATGATACCACTATTAACTACGTAGAAGTTACAATGTTAAGCTTATATTGCTTTGTCTGTAACATTTAACATGAAAACTCCATTCAAAAATCTAACTGTAAACACGTGTGGTTAAAATGTAAATCTATTACGTAAACTGCAGCCAACATTCGTACTTCAAATTGACCGAAATAACGCTTTGAATACATTCAAACTTGGCAAAGCGCCGTATGATCTGTGATATCTTGCTAACTGTGCTGAAAATAGACCTAATTTACAGTTAAAACGTTAATTTACGAAATGAACAACATTTCCATTAAGCGTAGTAGAATGGCGATTCATTTTATAATAGCTGTCTCATATTTCAATGTTGCCATACGTAGTTACACTAAGTTACATGGCGAAAATCTGGGTATCCGGTGAAGAAAAAGTGTGAAATATAAAAAATGTTTCGAATGATGTGCAGGTTGAATAAGAAAGAAGTTACATCATAATGGATAAAGGCAAAAAAAAAATTTTTAAACGTTTTGAATAATCGCTATAAAATATGACCGAGCAGTGTGGTAGAGAATTCAAACATTTTGCAGTACCGAAAAATTTGTAAGCCCAGTGTTGGGACACAAATAATAATATATTCTATTAACTAAAGTCGTCGAAGTCTATCAATCCGCACTTGGCCAGCGTGGTATACTATGGCCTTAAAACCCTCGCACTGTTAAAAGAGAGCCGATAAAAAGCGTCGAAAAAAAATCAATTTCCCTTCCATTCGCTCGAGGTGCTACCGTGCAATATTCACAGTTGGCAACACGCCCCAAGTACCTATTTTACGTACAACCTTCCAAACTTGCCAAATAAGCTCATCACGGTAAATACTAACAGATTAAACGGATGCATGGAGGATAAAAAAAAATTGGCGACTCATTATAAATTAAAAAAAATTAAAAGCCCCCACAATTCTGCAGTTCCGTTCCCAATTAATACTAAGTCCTATTAAAGGTTCGTTGCAGATGTCGTCACTAGTGCCCTGCATCTTTTGCCCCCCCCCCCTTCAATATCCTCCTTTCTCCCCTTCCCTCCGCCTAACGTATAAGTACAGGAAAAACCACTGCATCGCATCCACTTCAAGCAATATAACACCGTGATTGGCACACTTGGCACCTCGCCCGGCGCGCCTCCAACGTCACATCCACCTGCCAAATCGAATGAGACTCATGCACTAGATTTGGAATGGTCGAAATCATTTATTTATTTATGTAAAGGCACACTAACTATGACCCGGAAAACGTTGCTTTGCGATATAAATTATTTTTTAATGCCGCTCCACCCCTATTCATCTTAGCGTGATGTTATATAGCCTATAGCCTTCCTCAATAAATGAGCTTTCTAAAACTGAAAGAATTTTTCAAATCGGACCAATATTTCCTGATATTTGCGCGTTTAAACAATCAAACAAACTCTTCAGCTTTATGTTATTAGAATAGATTGCAATAAACAAAATTAAATAAAATATTGATTGTTACTCTGTTATTGTCATTATTACTTTATATAACCCACTATGGTACCTTTAAATATATTTTGTATTCCACCCTGTTCAAATATGATATTGTTACCATATTCACAACGGTCCAAGCGTAAATGGAAAAATTGTTTTGCCGAAAAGGTGGGTAATAATTCGAGAACAATAATGGCAACATAACAATTTGGAATCCCGGAGGGTTTTTAGTGTTTTAACGTTATGGATATAAAACTACGAGTAGTGGTCATACATGTTTGATGAGGCTCGTCCCGAAGGCGCTGTGACAATTTCCACAGCAGACAGCTGTTTTACTGCTTTTTTTATTGTTAACTTTGTTTTTTGTTTAGAGTCGCAAGCGAGCGTACTGCCGCAAGCCAGTCTTAAACAGGACTGTAAATGTAAATTTAACTTAATTTAGATATTCTTAATTTAATGTATTCTATCTTATTCTTATATTTATTCTATTTATTAATTCTATTATCACTACTGTTATTCTATTTACCTTATTAATTTGTTCTACCCAATAATGAAATACAATTTAAATTTCGATTTTAAAATGCAATCACTGAATTCATGGAAAGAACCATTCAAATCCAATTGGACAATATCGGTTAACTCGGTCTTCTAGAATATTCCAGAAACGTTCAAATGAAATCAGATCCAAGGAATGCTGTGTCCTATATATTATCTGTGATGGGACCCGTGGGGCGCCCCCGAGGCGGGTCCGATTGAAGCAGTACTCGAGTTACATCGTTAAAAATCCTGCTAATATTATAAATGTGTGTTTCGATGTTTGTTACTGTCACGCAAAAACTACTAAACCGATTTAGATTTAACTTTGCAGTTACATAGTTTATACATCAGATTAACACATAGGATACGAGTTGTGTTTATATGAAAGCCGTTAAATCCAAAATAGAGACAGAATACAATTAATTTTTTTTTCAATGCACATGAGAATTTTTCAATAAACGCGGCTGAAGGCGTGGACGAACGCTAGAGTGGAATATATCTCTCTATTTTAAACTATGTATTTCAATATAGACCAATCAATATAAGAGATATAACTTAGTACAATTGAAGTGTAATATTCCATAAACAAACACATTCATATTTATATAAACAATCATTCATATTGTATTTTTTTCTATTTTTCCAATTGTTAAATCCCTTTGTATTAGTGCTGTTTAACAGCAAAAATAAATCGTAGCAGTGTATAAATTGAGATCAAGATTAATTAGTGGCACACTATATCCAATGATTTACAAGGACACCTTAGATACCTACACATAATAATCGCGTGCATAAATTAAAACTCTACGTAGTAAAAAGCGACGCTGCTTTTGCTTTTTTTTTATTGTTGCGTTCCATTATTGCATTTTTAAACTGTACGAGTAACTCAGACGCGCGCCCGCCATCCACATGAGTTGGCGGTACACGGAACGTAAACCTGATATTTATTTAATGAAGAAAAAAACATAATCTACTGAAGACCACCTCACCTAAGGACAGAACCTTAATATACGCATCAGACATCGCAAAGAAAACATGACACATAATAATAAAGAATAAGTTGCAATAATCAATTCTGTGCAGTGTTCTAAACAATATGATATAACGATATTCTATATTTGAAATCGGAGTGGTTCAAATTGAGAACGAAAATTTGGGGTAAGTTAAACAATATTTTTTTTTATATAAACTTTAGCTTCAATTCGGCCTGATTGAATTAAAATTATTTTATGTTTGAATACCAATATTTTTAATTAAACAATGACAATTAGAGACGCAAAATAATTACGTTATACTGAATTACATTTTAAATTCCAATAATTTCAAATAAATGGTATGATAACAGGATTAATGAGAGATAATTCTTTATTGTATAAATTCCAATCAAATTAAAGAAACAATAAGTTTGTACCCGTAAATTGAAACAAAGTCATAGGTACTCGTACCTATTATAGATACAATTGGAATGATACACAGAAGTATAAATTAAACAAACAGGGCCTGTATCAACAGGTGAGAAAAAAAAAATTTCAAACAATAAATGTTATTGGCAACACATTTTTTTTATTATAATTACAAGTGTATTTCTCTGTAACTATTTCCTATAATTAAATATAATGTACTGTGGCGGGATTTTTTAAATATACTTGGTATGTACTAATAAAATACATGCCAGTTTGTTTGTTGCGAATTGTTTTACTTTGGCGCGAAGTCTTGGCTAACCGCTAGAGGCATGTACGCATGGACCGAATCCGCCATTTTTTGTAATCCTTCCAGACACTCCGTTGACGTTTGCATGATAATGAAACACAAGTCAAATACCTTTATAAATGTGCTCGTATTTATATACTGAGTGTCTTAAAATAAATTAAAATATATATTATACATAATTAATACTAGGGATGGGCTGAGTACTCGGTTGAAAATCGGTATACGACAAATTTTTGATTACTCGGTACTTAACCGAATACTCGGTTCCAAGGCCAAGTATATACCACCCAATTGGGCTAGATGCCAAGGGATTGGGTGGCTTATCATATCGCGAAATCTACTATTCTATCTAAATGTAAAATTATTTAATCTAAATACTGACGCCATACCATGCAGGTTTTTTACTGTGAAACAAGTTTATGCATGTTTCCCGCCAAAAACCTATATAAATCCATACCGTCTAACTCAACTTAGTACTCGGCTTAATTCAAACTCGGTCCATCTCTAGTACCCAGGATACATGTTCAAACTTTCAATGTCCTGTCAATCAATATTAAAGTACAACCAGTTATATCCAGTATATGTCAGTTAGAAAAAAAATTCTAACATAACATGAAGTGATTTTTTTTTTGTATTCGGCTTGTATCAATTTTTAATCTATATCTAATTAGTTAGTCACGCATTTCCCATAGGATTATTCGAAGACAGACATTTATTTGCACAGATACGGTTACATTTAAATATTTTACACAATTATCAGTTCAGTCCATATTTTGTCATTTACCGCGTACAGATTTAGGAAATGCATCTATAATTAAATAATTATCTATGACACTACACTAAAATACACAATACACTACACTAAAATACTTACACTAAAATTCACTTATAGGATATTATAAATCAACATAAAATCGTCTGTTAGTACCCAATATTGCACAATTGTATCGAAATTCTTCGTATAGTTATCCGGAACTTAAAGTCAGAGTGAGGATTTCAAAAATATTCATCATAATTTTATATGCAAATATATTCTATAGTAGTAGTATAGTCTTCTATAGTATTCTTGCTATAATTTATGTTGACAATTTTGTTATTTATCCTTCATTATCTTTAAGTAAACTCGTACATAATCTCAAACGAGGCATGTGACATTTAAATTACTTTGTTTTTAACGCAATATGAGTTACTAAATGTTAGTTATTTATAGCAAAGCATATTACCTCGTAACTCAATGGCGCGAAACAAAACAGTATCAAAGGACCTTTTTGCAATTTAAACAAAACACAATGTCTGTTTGTAATATTAGAATAACCGCTTTTTACTAAATGTATGTACACGGTACATATAGGAAAACAGCATTTATAATTATGTCTGTCTGTATGTTCCGGCTTATATCTGGAACGGCTGGAGCGATTTTGACGGAACTTTCACTGGCAAATAGCTAATGTAATAAGGAGTAACTTATGTTAATAAGGAGTAGCTTTTATTTTAGTCGTTTTGATGTGTTGTTAATTATTGTTATTCTGTTTCACAGATTATTTGCTCAGTACAAAATGTGGAGAGGATTGAAATTATATACACCAGTCTGCATACTGTTGCTAACGTTTTGGAGTAATTCCACTGGTAAGACAAGAAATGTAAAAATACAACTTATTTCTATTGCCTTATTGCAAATCAAACCTCGGTCGGCATTCTGTTTTGCCTAGACTCTGCAAGCATTACAGTACACTATCAATTAGTGATTTGGATATAACAGATCCACTCAGGAAATTTGTAAAAAATGTAAATACTTTACTAGGAAATGAAGATTAGTGACGGCATATTTTTTCTACGCATATTATTTTCCTTATTCTACTTTTTTATACCTTACGTTATTTTATTGCGTCTTATTAGCATATATTTCTTAATTTTAAGTTTATCTTTTAATTGTTGTCTAGAGTGTTATTACACATGCTGTAACCTGGAATTGTGGGTACACAAACAAGTATATAATATACAAAAATACGGCAATACTATTGTAAATTTTAAACTGTGTTGGGTGTCCTAAATTAAATAAATAAATTGATTTTATTTGATATAAAATTACGAGAGGACACCAGGTCCAGCAGTGGGCCAGTAAAGGTTGGGAAAAAGGCGAAGGTTTTCTCATATCTCTTTTTTTTTTCTTTATTTAATGGCACACCAACAGCATTACATACAATATTACACATATAAAATTACAGCTAGTTAGACTTGACTGGTATGCATGCCACTTACAGGTGCGTTTTACCAAGATTCTAATCCAGGTAGCACAATCGAATTGTAAACACTTAATGGTTCAAAGGTATAGGCACTGCGCGTAGCGGAAAATGTAACGAATAAATCAATGATATGTAACAAACATAATGATCAATAGATTACACCTTGTTATGCTAGTTCAAATTAATTATATCTGCAAGGAAAATCAACGTCAATTTATGAACGTAATTATTTTATGATAATCGAGATACAATTACTATTATAAACTAGCGGTGCCCGCGGCTTCATCCGCGTTTGAATTTAACAAAAAAGTTTTATGTTAAAATTTTAAAATAAAAGTAGCCTAATTTACTCCTCGTTACATCAGCTATCTGCCAGTGAAAGTTATAGAAAGAAAAATTGTAAAAAAATGTTATTTTGGTATGTCTACCGTGTTTACGTATATATGCATTTAGTAAAAAGCGGTTATTTTAATATTACAAACGGACACTCCAATTTTATTTATTAGTATAGATTAATGAAAACGTGTTAATAGCATGAAATATGGTTACCCCTTTGAGAGTCGATATCGTGTCGATCCATTACAGACGTTACATGAGATTTTTTTGGGAAATTAATCTTTTGACGTCAAATTTTGCGTTTCATCAAAATCCTCGGCCGCCAACGCGTTCGTACATTTCAATAGAAGCCTACCTGACGCTAAAGCCTTATCGACGAGGTAATCTCGCTCGAATCCACGAAATGATTTATCAGTTGCCAATAACATATAAAGTAAGACAAAAACTCAACATTACAGACAACAAAAAAATATGACATGAGAAGGAAAAATATTTTTTAAATGTACTCGCCAATATTAAAATTTAGTGATAAGTATTATATAATTAATTCCACCTCCACATTCTTATTTCGGTATTTAATTAACCGCATAATTTAATGTCAAATCCAATTGAATACTTGTGTACAAGAGTCTACCAACTCAAGAGTATCAATGCAACGGTGACCAACCTTTAATAGGAGAGAATTGAACTGTTTCTCATATTTAATCTATTAATTATAGCTTAGTACATTTGCTGTACAATAAAGCGTTATTGTATTGTACAAATCAAAACATATTCTTAAAGGACATTATCTATGTCCAATTGCAGCCCGCCTTATGTTACTCTTCGCACAATTTAAAAGCAATTCACATCACACATTTCACACAAAAGCCCGGAATCGCAGACACAAATTGACGTGTCTTTACAACAGAGGGACTTGACTTGTGTTCGGCGGCTGTTGCCGGCGAAGCGCGTTATAATCCGTCTCAAGTCGGCTACGTACGTCGCGTTGGGGTACACTTGAGACGCCTTCAGTGCCACGTTAATATCCGTTCTGTCTGAATAATACGCATCAACACTCACATTCGCGTTTTAAGTATATTTGACTAACACAGAGCTTATTGATGACGTTAGAAAGAGGCGGTGTTAACTAAACTACAGTTTAAATACAAAATTATTTCATGTTTAGATTTTATTTTCGTTAGTATTTTATCTGTAGTCGAGTATAGGGAACTGAGTTACATATAGAAAACTAGAACTAACCCATGGTTGAACCTATACACACTAATATTATAAACGCGAAAGTGTCTGTATGTTTGTTCTTCTTTTCCGTCAAAACGGAGCAATGAATTGATGTGATTTTTGGTATGGAGATAGTTGGAGGGCTAGAAAGTAACATAGGGTAGTTTTTTTTTGCGAAAAATATCTCATTTCCACAAAAAATAACGTTTTAAATAAAAAAAGCACGGTAGATGGTGTTACTAGTGCAGTAGCGGTATAACGACCGAACAAAAAAAAATCTTATCAACATACGGACGACGCCGCGGGTAATAGCTAGTAAACAATAGTTTTAAAAATCCTACTTACATATCTGGTAATTTTTTTATAAATATTAAGTAATAACAATTACTTAATAAGATAAATATGGATTGAACTAATACTCGTAATTCTTTAACAACTTTAAATGTAATATTCCTGTAAATAACCGTCTTTATCTTTGAACACAACCATCAAATAATCCACAAGGACTCCACCTATCCACTCCATCTGGTACTAACAGAAGTGACTTCCATCCACAGGTGTATATCTGCCGAACTTGTCCGAAGCGTGCTACCGGTGCCTCTGCCACGTCTCCACAAACTGCGACATGTCACACGGATGCACTGCAGGTATACCACGATGACAGATCCAACACAGACCTCAGGATCTGTCGAAGTCTCGATACCTTTACATTTAATGATATCTCAGGACAATTCCACGCTCGGCTTTCCGATTCCAAATTAGGCAATTTAATACCTGTGTTATGGTAACCGGACAGCTGATAAACATACATATATACATACGATATAATACTTAAATAGATATTTTTATTACATCCTGACACAGAACAAACAGATGTGCTCATCACACA
>DWQT01005155.1:0-10536 GCA_018244895.1 Myscelus amystis hages | reverse complement strand
AATGTTTGTCCTGGGTGGAAATCGAACCCACGACCTCCGGTTTCACAGTCAGGATCTCTAACCGCTCGACCACGAGGATCGTAGTGTCGAGGAAATAGTATTATTGTTTGATATTTATTGCAAAAACTACGTTTTGACTAGTAAACGTTGACGAGCAGGTACACTGACGACTAGGACCTAGTTACATACATTGGTAGCTGACAAATAAACATTGCAATTTGTATTATCAACAAACAAGCAGTGTAACACAAAATTTTTAGTAGTTATATTTCTTGCGAACTAATTGCAAGATAACAATGAGGCAAAAGCAGGATGAACAACAAACAAAAAGATAGATTTACATCACACGATGTTTATATTATGTAATTAATTATCATAAATCTAGCTCGTGATGAATTACTTAACCTTGCGCGAGTCTAGTTACAGTACAAACAGATTGTAATAATGCATAAAGCATATATTATATGTAGATGTTTTTATTTATACAGCAGTGACACACGACGGCCATACAAATTTTGCAGTATTCATTGACATTTTATTTTCATTGTCATTCCGCAATATTCCTATATTTTGTCTGAAAATGTACTATTTCACAAAGGTATAAAATGTAGGTATAGCATTTCTTGGAATTCCTTCAATTAGGAGTTCGTGGACATGTTTTGAAATATTTTCTATAGTCAACACAAAAAGGGTGTTTTCCTACCCTTTACTCTTTACCTACCTACCCTTTACCCTATTTAACGTTTCCGTAAATTATCAGTATCTTTATCATAGATGTTAATTGTAAAACATAAAATCAATTTTATCACGTGTGTTTCCTCATTACATTCTAAAGCTGTAGTAAATTAACAAAAGAATCTCATGCAATTGATGAAAGCTGCCTCCTGAGAAAATTTGAGGTCATTATCAACTATACTGGCCCTTTATCTGGTTGGCAGCCTTCATGTGGTGAGTTTCGTCAAGATATTTTCCCTTATCCTTAGCGGGAAAACTTTTGTCTTAAAAATAAACGTACTGAGATCTGCTACACAGGTTTTATTTAAAAAAAAAACTCTAAATAATGCTCATATGTGAGTACAAAACATTTATAGGGATCATTCAACACTGTACAATACGTCAGAGTATTCTGACTTCATTGTAATATCCATTAGCAATAGACGTTTTAACACCAATCATGCAGTAATCGCTTTCACACATGATCGTCAGGTGTGAAGCCGCGTACGGGTTTGACAAATGCAAGCGAATTAAACTTACTTAGTAATGTTTACCATGAAATTTCGTCACCTCGTAAAATAAATTTGTGCGCCAAAGTTCTTTTATAATTTAAAATTAATTACAAAAATCCCTTTTACTATAAGAGGAAACCAGGAAAAATAGAGGTCGAAAAAAAAACAAAAAAGACATAATAACATAATATGAAAGCAATTCAAGCTTACCAATAAAAAAAGACACAATGTTACAAGTCGAACGATCCATCATTTCGACGCAGACAAATAAAAGAGAAAATCACTCGAAGTTTCAGCGGAAAAATCATTTCAGAACACGGAATCGGAACATTTCCATCAGCAACGAACCCGATACGGGACTTCGGTACAGAATAGTCACCGCACAATGCAGAACTCATTAAAAACTTGCCGGGCAAAGTTTTAAAGAACCGGACAATCAGTGGTCGGAACAGTCTATTAGTTTACCGGGCACTACATACACACGCGGAAATAGACACGTTTATATAGAACGAAGCGATTTACTTTAAATTATGCTTTGCGATGAGTCTCGTATTGAACTTTATCCTTACAGTGTACAGTGCACAAAAAAGTCACAGCTAATATAGAAATACAGAAAATAGAAATTCTACACTAAACTTCTGATTGGAAAGTCAACTTGTTATTATTGACTTACAGAAAGTTATTGTTAACACGCATGCACGAGTTACACAAGTTATTTTTATCGTGACGTCAATTGCGTTCAACAATTTGCAATACTCGCGAATGATTTGAACCGATCGGACGTTCAGTAGATTGCTCGTCGGTACGAGATGCATTAACAAACTGTTCCATTTTGTTGATTTTAAAACTTAACCGTAATGTCACGCCGTTGGAAGCTCTTACGCAATGGTTCTATAAAAATTTTGCTTCTAATACTATCGTAGGAACTTAGAACAAGCGAACAGATTTTTGTGTGTCAACCAATTTGATTGCGACCGTAAATAAAACCGCTAAACAAATTATGTTACGCGTAACACGACATCATTTTGAAATTCACCATGTAATAAGCTTAGGACAGTTTCATTCGGCTCACAAAAAAAACGAGTACATAATATTACATACAAAAATATTAGTTTATTTTTTTTAAATTTAAATTTCATTTACAAATGCCTAGATCGAAAAATAAATTGTATTAGTATTTGAACGTAACGAATAGTTACAATATACCCATTAAATAATGTTGTTTTTTTTTGTTTTTGAATTAACTTGATACTTGCGATGTTATGGAATTATTGATACAATTTTCTCACGGTACAAATATAATAAGTAATGAAGAAATACTCGCATTAAGTGATATTCGTATTACGTCAAAAAAAATCATGGTGTTCTTGTGCTGTTGTTTTTGTTATATAATCTGTCATTCCAACTTATTTTGGAAATCGACTTTGGGTTTTATTATAATTATATTGATGTGATGATCATGTTGTACAATGTTCTCTCGGCGCTGTGAAACTATTAAATGATGACTAAACAATAGTTTCTAATTACTGAAATTTAGTGCGAGATCAAGGTTAATACCAAGTTTAAATTGATAAAAACCAAGAGAAACTTATTACACAACATTTCTGTTTATTATTCAAACAAGAGAACTGAGATCAATTTCAGACGGACTTGATGTTGATTGAACAATTTAAATTTAAATTTCTCACAAATACATCTCAAATTGAACACTACATCTTCTACATCTGTTCACTGCTAAAAACATGATTTTATTGATGTCTTTGAGCATTTTAGTCTCACTTATAAACGCTTATGAACGCCCGGAGATTAAAGTAGACTGTATGGAATTGAAGTCGATAGAAGTACTTGAAACGCATCCGCTTCAAACTTCGACTGCTATAGGGTATGACGCCACTCGTGATGAATTGGCAAAAGTAATTGGTGCCTTATAAACTAAACAGCTATTAGAAAAAGAGCCACAAAAACCGGCTTATCAATGTAATGACGTAGCATTAAACTATTCGCGTGGAGATGAATTTTAATCGTATAGAATTTTGGTAAACCTACATCGCAAAGGTTATAGAAGTATTAGCGCCGCTGTAAGATAATTTGGACAGCCGGGTGTTGCAGACTTTATAGCGGACCAATAACCTGTCAGAATCCTGACCACCCTGAATGAAAATAAAGTGATAATAGCACTTAATCGAATAAGATAGATATATACAGGAAAGTGAGATACAGATTATATAACAAATTGCTAAGTTGCTTCTACTTATTTTAAGAAACCTGCATTTTCTAGTTACCACTGCCAAAACCTGATATTTTGGACGGTATAACAAGTTGTGATTTGTCATGTTCCACTAACCTGCACACGAGTTGGAACCGGTGCCAAAAACGATCTCCAGTAAACATCACCTGACGCCGGCTTAGAGGGGAATTTCAGTTTCATCTAGATAAAATAAATAAACTTTGACGGTATGATACTCGTAAATTCTAGATATTTTGTATAATATCCTTGATGTGCTGCACAAGTTTGAATCGTATGTGATAAGTATGGTGAAATGACCTTTTCAATTCTTAAAAATGGCTTAATAAGTCTTTCTTTAGAACAGTTAAGTAGTCATTAAGTTCTGAATAAGAATAGATTAATAAGCACTTCCATAAATTGTGCGATCAATATCATACGTGCTATGCCGTGTTAAAGTCAGAACGAAGTGTATTATTTCTGAACTGAAGCAAAGGAATAGATCTGTGTCAAAAAAATTGTAAATCGAACGTAGACGAATTCGAAGGTAACGAACCATAATTGATATTTAGCGAGTAGTCTACGTATAGGTACATAATCTCGATATAAGAGTGAAATCCATTTTAACCGCCAAACATATTATACAAAATTCATTGAACATAAATAGAAAATGAGACAATATAACTATATTTTTTTGTTATTTAATTCTGTATTTCAAAACTTTTGAACGATTTTTTGCGACATTTTTGTTGATAAATTACGTTGCTCTGCTCACGTATCAGCCATTAACCACATTATTACGCATTCCGGGCACCATCACCTTGTGTCTGCAGAATTCTTTTGTTTATTATGAAAGCAGTCTGAATGGTTTGCGTTACAAGCATGTGTGTTTCGAATCGAATGCAGGTTTTGAAATCAAACTTACCTCACAAAGCTAAAAATTGTTAGATTTTTATACATCATAGGCCCGGGCATAGAAAGTGGGCCTAAAAACCTCTCCGCAGTGAACCAGTTGAAACAGAACTGTTAGAAGCAAAAACATAAAAAATGAAATTACAGGCGTAACGGAACGCGGAACAAATCATTTAACTACGTCAGCCTAAAATATCACTATAAAACAACGACACTTTACGCTGGCTGCCAAACTTGCAAAATTCATTAAAAAATACTTTATGTAAATATTTTCATAAAATAAGTATACAAAACTGTTTGCAAAATAAATTAAATTCAGCTTTGAAAGTTTGTAATAAGTATAGATATTCTGATAAACTATGATTTAGATGAGATGTGGTAACGATGAACAACAGTTATGACCTTGTCACGTGTTACGTAGTTATTGCGTAGACATACGTTCGTATAGTACACACTTATGTACCTATAATGTTCACAGCCATCGTTTACTTTCATCTTTTGTTACTACTTGCGCACGATGAACGGAATTGACGGACGACGGACGAACAGAAGGGTTAGCTTCGCATAAAATTGGGACTGAAATGATTTAATCCCTCTAACAACTTCTTCGGACCTAATACATATTAAGTATTAATTCGTAATAAGATCGATGATTCGCAAAATAATGACTAAGCAGGAAAGCAAAATTTTCTATCCCTGTAAACTTATTCTACATTAATCACTCTCTTCATACATCCATAATTTCTGAATTTAGTAAAACATTTTACATAATCAAATGGTTTTCTCTTGTTTCAGGACAAATTGCTCAATAGACTGGAAGAAAATGAGCCCGAACTAGCAACTTCACCGGAGGAAGAAGTAAGTTTTAATATTTGCTACATCTAGAACGATTTTAATTTAATTTATTTAGTAATAAAATTTATGAAGTTAACTGTGGTAGAAATATAATTCAAAATGAAAGTTACATTTTGAAAGAGCATAAAGAAAATGGCAAAAATAATTAAGTAATAGAAAGGTGTTGGACAGAAATATCGTTTTAAAACAAATGAAAGTGGGTTGGATATTTTACTAAGAGGATAAATTAAAGTTCAGCTACTGAGAAGACTATTTTCGTCTAAAGCATTAAATTATATTTATCTCAAGTGAGTCGCTAGCGACTAAATCGAATACTATATAATATGTGCTATTGCAACTGCAATGATTTTAACAAACTTAGATCAGGTCAATATAGCCTTTGGTGGTTATTTAGAAATGCTCTTGGCCTTAAAGTAACTATTTGCAAATCTGACTGCAAAACTGCAATAATAACTACGCTGCGCTGAGCACGGTCAGCGATCAGATGGATGACTATTAGTACGGATTGTCACCAGTCGCCAACTGACAGTGGTTTCAGGTATTTGATGGTAATGATCGATTAATACTAAGAAACAACTCGTACCCTCTTATAAACTCCTAGAATTAGAACCGAACAATGGAAATATAACCACTTATCTGTTAAAATAGGTTCATGACATGGTTTGACACCCGGAAAAATCGTTAATTGCTTATTTCAAAATAATGTAGTGAATTTAGTTATACCTAATATAAAAAGTAAGAATATGAAAACATTAATATTTAGAGTTAGTTAGAGTAACAACAAATAAGATAACAAATAACAATAAAAAAGAACGTATAAAATGACATGAAAATTATTTTACTTAGCGTTATCCTCTCTATCATGTTTTTAATCAATAAAACTAAACCCACTTGATCCATTAACGCTTATATTCTTAGTATTAAGGAAATTCACAATAAAAACGTTAATAATAACATCTAAAGGTCATTGACTCCAAACAAAAGCTTGCACGCGCGGGTAATGACAAAAGTTTACTTCCGCGAATAAATCACTTCCAATTTTGTTGAACTTGACCTTTCGTGACTTCTGACTTATTTTCATCCTACGCTCACGTTTTGTTGCTATTTCGATTTTGTATCCAAGCATTCATAAAACTTTGTTCTTACCTACTCCAATATCTTACGCAATGTCTCGACTACAGTAATGGGCTGCGGCGCTCTGAAGGGTTCCACGTATTAAGACACATCACGATCAAACTTAGTTCTGAAGGGTAGAAACGTAATCGCAACCGAATAGAAAATATTTAATTTCTGTTTTAAGTTACATATTATTATTTGTTACATATATATTTTATTTATAAAAAAAGTCGAAAAGTAGTCGATAATGACGATGGACTGAGAGGTGTTACGTAAGTGATAATTAGTAAGATAAATGTGGTTGGATATAGTACAAATACGATATGGACCTATTAATATCAGATGTTGTGCATGGCGGTTCGTCTGCGGCAACACATACAAAATTCATGTTTGAACGGTTCATACCCCATTCTTACGTAAAAATGAACTTACATAAGAGGTAAAGACAAGTTTCCTCCATTGTCTAGTAAATAGGATTTATTAAGGATTTCACAAAGTAAAGTTTACAGACCCAGCTGGCTAGAAGCCAGTGCCTCGAATTTACTTCGCACAAATTACGAATTTAACAGTAATGACGTTTCATAGCCCTGGTTTTTTAAAAAGAATTTTATATAATTAACAGCACAGTCAATAAGTTGCGTCATGTTTTCTTAACTTAAAGGCTAATATTATGTCAAATCGATATACTTAATCTTATACAACCGGTCATAGCCTACCCAGCAAAATAAACCCTGACCTTAGAGCTGTGTTTAAAAGAATATTACCAGCAATATATGAATTTTAGTATCATATCAAATCCGCAATGTCTATGTATACCTTTAGCACATTGTTGAAGTAACTTCGGATTTGTAAATATTTTGATTAATAGTTTGAGTAGATATTTTTATTAACCTGGAATCAAAAAATGACCTTATATATCCTCCTATGGCATCAGCTCTTGTTGAAAATAGCATTATATATAAATTATGTCATTTATCCCCAGTGTGTCATATGCGTGAACGCGAAGGCAACGATGCAAACCTCTCCTTGCGGGCATCGTGTAGTGTGTCGCCGATGCTTCGTCAAGACCATCCAGATGGCCGTCAGCCAGCGCCTGCTGCCTCTACGCTGCGTCATATGCCGCGCCAAGATCCTGCGGCTAAGACAAGCTCCGCGCTTGGTCACCAGCAAAAGTTGGCAGGTCACTATACTGATCTACCACTGCCTAAGCATTATTTGCCTATTATATTACACATAGTAATTGATCCAACAATCCATTGCCCTGCATATTGGTTGTTCACAAAAGGAATGAATGAATCCTTAAGCATTGCTGATGCTACCGCAATTTCTCGGAAATTACACACAACCCTCAGAATCTGTAGCAATTACAAAATTAGGTACATCTATGAATTGTCGTAACTAAAATAGACGGAACGATGTTTTCTCATCCTTGCAAACTAAGTACCCAAATAATCTACAGATGCAATGAATCTCTCCTTTAAAAAAGTCTTCAATGTTTCAGGTGTCGAGCGGCAGCGGCCGATCTTGGGGCGTGCCCGGGTCGGTTTCGTCTTACTCCGTGGGCGCGCGATCAGTGCCAGCATCCGCCTCGCTCTACTCCGTTACAAGTGGCGAGTCTTCTATATCAGGTCAACTGAACGGAACACATGACATGTTCCAAACGCTTATTGCATTCCAATTAAATCCAATTTATGAATATGAACTGATGAACAAGGTCGCTAGATAATTCGATCTTCATAAGTAGGGAGCCAACTCACATGTTGGTGTTCGTGAATAGGTAATAAAAGGTAACATGGCTTTACTTGAATACCAAAAGACGTTTTAGAAACACTACCTACTGCAATGTTAATTTTACTACTGCAGGAATATCTTCGGTGTCATCTAACAGCGGCGGCAATGTCAGCAACAATACTTGTTCAACAAAGCTGTGCGGTGGCGCTAAGTGCGGGGGCGCGTGTCTCGGCGCAGTGCCCAGGGTGCCAGCGGCATCCGCTCCGTCGCGACCCAGACAGCCCGCTTCCAACACACTGAGGCGCTCGCAACACCACAGCATGAAAGTGATTAATGATATCCTATTATGATTGTTCTCAATCTTTATATTGTCCTATAGCTGAACTTGTCTTCTCGCATAGAAAGTAAATTTAAGATCTGCTAATGACTAAGTGCAGAATTGCTGATTTCACACATTCATTAATTACGAAGAATTAAGTATAAAGGGTACACGTTTCCCTTAATCGTTATATGTTTATTTATAAATATTTGCTAGGATTTGAACCCAAACGTTCTAGGGGAGACTAAAACCAAGACCACTAAGCTATCCTTGATTGCGTGAGTTATACCTATCACATTAGAAAGAAAAGGTATATTGGACAATTTCCCTTATACTCAATTCAAAGCTACGTATACGTTTGACTGGTTAACTGTGTATATCTATTTTCATATTAAAAAATACAAAATTAAATCTTGATGATGTAAAATGTCTGTCTCGTAAATTGTAGGCGCGGCTTCAAGATTACCAAGTCCACAGTTACACGGGTGGGCCCGCCGGCGGAGAGCCGTCGGGCAGACTGCCGCCTATAAGAGAGTTTCAGAGAGAGTTCCGCGAAGGAAGACGAGAGAGCACCGTTTCAGCTTCAGCATCTACTAGAATAAGGTACTCCAACCACACGAAGGTCCAGGCGACTTCACATATTTATATATAATCGCTACCACATTTCGTGTTTAATAAACCTGTGGTATCTTAGATTATTAATAAATCTACACACATATAGAGAGTACGAATTTGATCTCTAGTTAAAAAGTAGAACTATATGTGTTATTAAAATCGCTTTGAATTTGATGCATTTTTATACACAAAAATTGGATAAATCATACAAAGAGTTACATAGTTTTTATTGATCGTAGAATTTCATTAAGTTCTATACCAATTTTTTTTTTTACTTATATCGGCCTTAACCATTGCAAGACTTCGGGCAAAATACCAAGAAAGATAAAAAAGGGTTATATTTTGTATGGAAATAACAGTAATGTATATTCCTATAAAATATTCAAAGCTCTAACATATGTACATATCTTGCAATTTTCAGATGTGCGCAGAAAATTGTTACGCAGCTAGAAACCTCACCACAAAAGAATAAACAACATTTCTTCCGGCCATTAAAACCCGCAAATGATGATGATCCACCAAGATCCAGAGATTCAAGCAAAGAGACTGAAAGAAAAAAAGAAAACCCCAAAACAAAACCCAAGAAAGAAGATAAAAAGAAAAAGGAAACAGATGAAAACGCCAAACAAGGAGAGAAGAGCAAGAAAGATGAAAGTACAGAAAATAAAAAGAATGAATTAGCAGAAAAAAAGAAAGAGGAAAAATTAAGATTAAAAGCGGAAAAGGAGGCAAAGAAAGAAGCAAAGCAACAAGCTAAGGAAGAAGAAAGACAGGCTAAACTGCAAGCTAAAGAAGAGGAAAGACAAGCTAAACTCTTAGCTAAGGAGGAAAAGAAGAAAGCGAAAAAAGAGGCAAAATTAGCGGCGCAAGCAGAAAAAGAGAAAAATAAATAGAAAAGTTTAACATTTTACGCAGTAGAAACTCGTAGCCGTCTTTAGATATTAGATTGAAAAGTTATTGATGAGAAACGGTAAAAAGTCGTAATAGAATATATTCAACAAATCTACATAGGGCCCTAAATATTAAAATAATAGTGTACTCAATTGAATTTAGTTAATAGACTTTAAATTAGACTTCAAACATTTTATGCATCTAAAACGGTTAGGTTTTTGTTACTTATAGGTAAATAAGTTACTTCTTCAAACCTCGTTATTTATATTAGGAACGTTGTATATAATTTTAAAACCAAAAAGGACTACAAACAGCAATAAAAACATAGTTGTTGGATAATAGTTTGAACTTTACAAACTACGAAGACTGAATGAATGGGATATTGAAATCATATCGTTTTGTAATTTACTTCTGTAACATGTACTTAAGAGCTTTGTGCATACCTGCACCGCCAAAGATCTTATTTAATATTTAGATTTTAGTTTCCGTACTTATTTTATTGGTAGTTTTTGTTAGCGAAATATTAATACTAAGATAAACACTTTAAACATCTTAGAATATTCTAATATTATTTCTGATTATTCTTAGTATTTTCTCTCTAAATAAAACCGCTTCTTATAAATATTACTACTACAAAAGCTAGCTCA
>DWQT01005154.1:0-10536 GCA_018244895.1 Myscelus amystis hages | reverse complement strand
TCTCGCATACCAGTTTCAAGTCGTCAGCAAATAGGAGGCAGGTCGAGTTCAGGACCACCTCCGGTAGATCATTGACCATAATTATAAATTGGAGAGGTCCCAAATTACTCCCCTGGCTGACACCAGATTTTGTCCAGTACTGGTCCGAAAGGCCTCCCCCACAGTCGACATACTGACGTCTGTCTCGGAGATAGCTGGCGAAGAAGGTCAGCGTGTGCGGTGTGCAGCCCGCTGCCGCCAGCTTCGCGAGCAGGATGTCGTTATCGACCGTGTCGAACGCCTTCCGGAAATCGAAATAGGCGACATCTACCTGACGACCGGCGTCCACCGCCGGCACTACCCGCGTCATCAGGCGCAGCAGGTTTCCCGTGGTTCCCCGACCAGCACGAAAACCGTACTGCGCGTCGGATAACTGGGACCTCACCTGCGCGTACATAGAGCGGTGAATGGCTGATTCGAAAATCTTTGCCGGCGCCGACAGGAGCGCCACCGGTCTATAATCTCCCGGCTCTGGACCGCCGCTTCCTTTCGGTACAGGCACCACCCGGGTGAGTTTCCATCTCTCTGGAAATGTCGCAGTCGACAGACAGGTATTATATAGATGCAGCAGCGGTTTTTCCAACACGATGCGACAATCTTTCAAAATGAACGGCGGGATTCCGTCCGGTCCCACCGAGCGCTTCGCTGGCATCTTGGCGAGCGCGCCACGTACGTCGGCCAGCGATAGGTGCGTCAGATGAATACGCGCGCTGGCTCCTGACGCGGACGGCGCCGCCGCGCTCGCTGCTGCAACGTTTAGTCTCGGTGGCTCGGAGGCGTACACAGATTGGAAAAACTGAGCCAACTTCTCTGCACACTCTAGTTCCGATAGTGTTTGTCCGTTTTGCACTAATTTACACACCTTGGAATTGCCCTTCATAGATTTTATATAACGCCAAAACGCTTTTGGTTCCGAAGCGAGGTGAGTCTGTACACGGTCCCGGTATTGTGCGTGCGCAAGCGAAGACTTCACCTTTACCCTCGCCCTATATCTAGAAAATTCCGCGTAATCGAGCTGAGATTTACTGCTCTTATATTTTTTGTGCATGTCTGACTTTATCCGTATATCTTTAATTATATCCAATGTATACCATACCGGGTAAATGTACCTTTTAATATCCGGATTCTGTATTTTTTGCGGAACACAGTCATCGAAAATGTCATAAATTATTCTATAAAAACATGTCAATATCGAATTAGGATCATTTAAATTATAAATTTCGTCCCAGTCAAGTGTCATAATCGAACCGTATAATCTGTTAAAGTTAGCTTTATTGAAGTTCCACTGCCTGTTATACGGTTCGTTCGGTCTACGCCGACGACAAGAACGGCCGAGCGGTGGCGCGCGCGCGGCGGCGACCCGGGCGGCGACGGCGAGCGGCGGGTGGTACGCGTCGGCGGGCCGCAGCGCCTCGTCGGCCGCCGCGACCGACACGCCGCCCGCATCGAACGCGCTCAGCACTAGGTCGAGCTGCCTGCCGATACAGTTCGGAACCGTATTACACTGAATGAGTCCGCAGAATGTCAGAAAATATTCATAATAATTACTTACATCGTTATTCGTCGAGAACAAATTAAAATCTCCTAAAATTAATATATTATTTTCATAATTCAAACACATTTTTTCTAATAAGCCAAACAGTAACATGTAGTCATTGGTATGTGACTGCGGCGCAATATATACGACGCAACAGGTAAATAAATATCTATTTTGTTTATAAACGGAGGCGCAAACCAGTTCAAAATTGCACCTGTTGACTAAGTCAATATCCTCGGGTAGTAGTAGTTGCCGCAAAGCAAACCGCGGCGCGGCCACCAGCAGCGCGCCGCCCTGCTTGCGGCCGTCGGCCCGGTCGCAGCGCAGCACGGAGTACCCCGGCACGGTGATCTCCGCGTCCTGGATAGACTCGGTGCATCCCGTCTCAGTGATGGCGAACAGATCGGAACCAGATGATTCTATTAAACTCTGAAACTGAGTCGTCTTCGTTCTGAGGCCTCTAACATTTTGATACAAAATGTTTATTATTCTGTTACTTTCTCTGGCGGTCTGTGTGTTCTCGAAGCTGTCCGAAAAAATACCCATTCGCTATACTCAGCATCCATTGGCCAGACCTTGGGATCACAGAGCTTCTGAAAATCCCTTTCTGACACACAAATTCTAAATGATGAGTAGTCCCTCTCAATTTTTGGGTTTATCTTATCTACTCGGACGTAACTATCCTTGTCTAACATTTCCCGTAAGTAATCCGTCACATCTTTTTCCGTCGTGTTACTGACAAGTCGCCATACATGTAAATATTTCTTACGTTCTACTGCTTTTAGGCGTAGCACGGAGGACGTGTTATTTCCTTTACTAATCGGTGTACTTTTCCCGGATTTCTTGGTCGATGTATTAGTGTTTTTTCCATTTGCACCCAGTTCTTGCTGAAGCTCGTCTCCAATATTTACACTGGTAGACGTCTCTGCCGCTCGACGTCGGTGTCTGGGTTTTACGTTGATCCAATCTGCGTGTTGTGCGTGAGTGGTATGCGCGAAATTCTCACTTACGGCTGTATGCGCGTCGAGCGGGGTTGCCGCCGGCCGCGGCGCCGACGCAGTCTTCGCTCGGCTGAGTTCGGCCGCTGAGGCGCGGTCCGACTGGGCCGACGCTTCGTTGGTGCTCCGAGCCGATGCGATGCTCGCCGACTTCGTCCGAACGTTATCCTTGCGTATTGGCAGTTGGCGTTGTATTGCGGGCTGCATACCCTCGATCTTGTCGATATTTACTTGGTTCTCCGTAGCACAATTCTTTTCACATACACTGATCAACTTTTTGATTGTGTTATTTTGGTCCAGAATGATTGCTTCCAGCGACGAAACTTTACACTGCAGATCCGCCACAGTCTTAATAAGACTTTGGATAGCATTTTCAGTCGATATCGTTGACATTTCTAATAATTCCGAATTAAATAGCGCGGAGCGAGCAAAACAGTTCCGATCACAACGAGGGGCCTTTTTTTTTTTTTTTTGCGCGTTTTATGATCTTCCTTCTTCAGGGTATTTGAGGGTATTCTACAGTCAGAGATTTAAGCGCACTCTGCTGGATCTACACTACTATTTTAGTAGGTAGTTACGTTCAATAAAATTACTTAGAACGTTTAATCTAGTTCCAACTGGACCATGTGATGAAAAGCCTGGTCCTCTTAAAGCTGGATAGTCTAAATGGAGGACTGGAACAAAAAGGCCTTGCATATCAAAATTATGATTTAAGGTTGCAGCCCAGCCACCAGGTGCATTGCCTTGTTCCGTTGTTGCACAGAATCCTCGTGCTTGGTTAAACCCTTGCGCTACACGTCTGCGATGAAAACATTCTATGCCAGCTTGATTTGCTACGCCTGAGCCTTGTGCGCTGTAGCAATGAACATCGACGTTGCGCTCGAAGAGAGGGGTTTGCATGTCGTTGACCGGTCCTCGCGATTCAACGTACGTCATATTGGCATTGGTCGGTTTCTTCTTTATCTTCTGAATGGTATTAAGACCATTTGGATTGTGTTCTCTTCTAAATTCGACCATCTTAAACCTATCTTTCATCTCTGCCAATATAGTATAAACTCGAGTTTGCAATAAAGCAGAATATCTGTATCTGCCCTCGAGAGTATCGTCATTAGGGAATTGAATATTTTGGAGTCTTGCTGTTGCTCCTGCGTTGTGAGCGTCAATTGGTTCAAAACCAAGTAAATTCCTATTCACAACTAAATTCCCAGCTACAAGTTCTTCAGGTATTGGGAGATATGCTGCATCTTGTGCTTGCGAAGCCATAACTCTATTTGAAGTAACTAATGGTGAAATGTAGCACTCGTACACGTTATGCGTTTCAGCATTCAATCTACCAAAGCTACCGCTTGGAGCTATTTCCACTCTATTCTCAATGAGTGGGCCTTGTGGAATGGCAATTGGAGGTAGATTCAATTTTACTTCTCTTCCATCCTGTGTTATAGTATCACCTACATGTGCAATGTAATCAACAACAGGTTGGGGGATGACTTGATAATCGGGTAGCAGCTCCCTCGCATCTGTTCTCAAATTTAGAACATTTTGGCCGGCTTGCCTGGCTGTCTCTAATATTTCTAAATTTAGATGCGTAGCCATCGCATGAGTAAACATAGATAATGGGAGGCGGTCTTGGAGTCTTGGATCGACACCTCTCATCTTTTCATATGTCTGATTTAAGAGCGGGATGAAACCAGAAAACTCAAAGTTCTGACAGTAGTAATCAAAATCAGGAACTAATGTTGAGTGTGGGCCGATGTCATACATTGGTTCATCACGGGGGGCGTCCTCAACAGTGCTTGGGACGACGGTATCTGGGACCGTATCGCTCTTTCTCTTTGGTTGGGGTCTATTCTTAAAGGCCACAGATCGAGCTGACGGCCGTCTGTTAACTTCTCGGCTCGGATCATACTCCTGTGGTTCATAAGCCCAATCTTTAAGTTGCATTCTTTCATTAAAATGCTTATACCCTCTTAAAGCGTCGCGGGCTGCTCGGCGGTTACCGCCGGTAGGGCCTCTGCCGCGTGGTACACCACGATTGCTGCTATTAAATTTGTCCATCACTAAAAAGTGGAAAACTTGTTTGTCATAAAAACGACGAACGTCGACGACGACGACGACGACGACGAATATTTACGAAATTCCACCTGTAGGGGGGTTGGCAGGGTTGTTAATTATAATTTATATAGCAATGCAACGTTTGCCGGGTCAGCTAGTTTCGTATATAATAGAGTCAGAGAAAATCGTGGCCACTTCGTAACATCCGAACTCCATACGTCGTGATCGTTCAATACGAATGAAAACACGATAGACTATAATCAAATCACATCTACGAGTGTGCCGGCTATTTGCACGTAGATAACGAGATAGCTTCTATATTATTACTATTTATCATACGGCCTAGGTGTTCTCATTGTATAAGTATTATATCAGAATGCGTGGTGTGGAAACTATAGGTATGGGTCTTTTGAGTTTTTTTTGCTATCGGTTTGCTATCATATGTACGGATTAAGCACAGCAGGTTGATAAGGACAGATATATTTGAAACTCTGTGCGCTCTGCCTACCCTGTTAGAGACCTGGTGTAATGGTTATGCACGTACATAATATGTATCATATGTACTGGGTACCAAATAAATATTTCGCCTGTTTCTTTTAAACTATTGCTTTAAATGTCTGTTGTATTAAGCTGACATTTTTATTTATTTATCATTATTATATCATCCCACCAAGTACTTATCGGGGTAGGCAGAAAGCACAGAGTAGCGAACAAATATTTCCTCGCAAACCTAAAGTGCTTCTCCATTCATTATTCGCTTCATATTATATGTATACGCGTCAGTTTTTCTAAAGCTCTACCAGGTACTGAAGCTTTGAACTACCGGGCTTTGAACATATTCATATTTTATAGTCCCTCCACTGGGTATCTGTGTAAATGCCATTCTTTAAATTATTATCTGTCCAACTAATATTTTTTCATGGGCACCGATTTAGAAGGCAAAGTGACATATTTCCCATCGACCTCTAGAGTCTAGACGGTCGGCCACTTCTCCCGCTACGTTAATGCACCATTGTTAACCATCGGCTCGTAAACATCGCAGGGTTAATTGCAAATCATTCTCATTTACGGGTTCACTTGCTCGCAGGTTTAACAATTAACAATTACGCTCAGCAGCCAATACCGAACAGGCTAATGAAATTGACGGTTAATTTTAAATGACTGATTCGATTTTACTATTTCAAAAAGCGAATTGTTTTATACGTAAATAAATAATCATATTAATGTTCTTGAATGCGATAGATTGCAAGTATGTTCCGTTTTTACGGCTGAAAAGCTCTGCCCATTGTAGTGAAATTTGGTATTGGGGATAGTTTGAGGAATGGGAATGAATATAGAATATTTTATATCCCGATATTCTTACGGGATCGAAGTCTACGCGGATTACACCGCTAATCATAGCTAGTGCTAAATAATTGTTTGTATACACCCAATATTTAATTAGCGCTAATTATTGATATACTTTATCGATAAACAAATTGGACTGACGAGCAGTTCACCTGACTACGATTCGTTTGTAGGCATTGTTATTGTCAATATTTTTCGAACTTCAAAAACGAGTGTATCATATCTGTGATATTAGGATAACTGTTATATTTAGACATATTGTAGATAACAAAGGCTATATGTTAAATTATATTAAATTCGAATTATATCAGATTAAATAAAGTTGAATTATAAAAAAACTTATTGGAATACCTACAAATTGTAGCTAATAAGTGTAGTTATATGTATATAAGTGCATTTTAGAGATAGTTTTATGCGGAACCATCCGTTCCCCTCGACCTCCAGACAACCTTACCACCCTTTTGAATCACGTGCCAAAAACGCATTCGCTGCATTTAAGAGGCCTTACAAACTTGTACGATTTTATTTCACATAGGAATTTTGTATTATTTTTGTTAGAAATAAACTATGTTTTGCTCTTGTTTATGTCCCTTGAGCTTTTACGTTCATAGTAGTGCTGTTCACATTTGAAAAACGCTTGAAGATTACATACGCAGGCGTTATGTTACGCAAAACTTGGTTATTTGAAATGGTTTTTTCAATCCTTAGTGGTCCACTGGTGGACCGGGTCTCCTCTCACAGTGACAGGGATTTAGGCCCTAGTCTACCACGCTGGCTAAGTGCGGATTGGTTTCATGGACTTCAAATACGCTTCATTTAGAATACTAAATTACGGGTAGTAGGTAAATACGCTTCATTTAGAATACTAAATTACGGGTAGTAGGTAATAGTTTTAAAAATCAATCAAGAAGCTTTTTCTTCGCGAGCATACCCGAGGCACGAAGCTAGTGTATTACAAAACGATCTCGATAATAACCGTAGAGCAATAAAACGTTTTCTATCAATTTTGCATTGTTACATGAACAATTTGTTGATTCATAGTTTTTCAACGTCTCTCCTTTCCACTTGGCCTCTCCCGCCGACCTCTAGACGGTCGACCTTTTCTCTCCAAACGCGACGCGCAACCGTTTTATGACTACGAATATAATTATTAATTATGTGTTTTTCTATACGATTGTATTGCGCGCGCTCGGGCTCGTCATCCTGAAGCGGTTGTAGATTGTGAACGATCCGTAGTTTCTGCATTTGGATGAGTGACTTGAATTTTCAATAGCATTTCAATAGGCTCGTGGCGAACAGTTTGGGGTGTGATAGAAGCTTGCACCTGTTTTTCCTTAATA
Organism: Myscelus amystis hages; assembly: GCA_018244895.1. Lineage (NCBI taxonomy): Eukaryota > Metazoa > Arthropoda > Insecta > Lepidoptera > Hesperiidae > Myscelus > Myscelus amystis. The sequence goes on along the minus strand of DWQT01005154.1, from coordinate 3,223 downwards.
GCTGTTATAGGTTTACATTTGTTTATCGCCTAATTTTATCGTTAAACAAAAAACATTTGAAATCCGTACAAACGGAAAGTGGGCATCTATGTGTGAGCAGTTTTATACGCGGCCGATTAATATGTTAGCTTAAAATAGCTGGATTTTAAAGTTGAAAGGTGTAACATAAATACGACGATCATACAACCGAATCATAGGTACTGTAAATTGGAAATGTTATTAAAATTTCTCAAGGATCCACTATTGAAAATTTAGGTCTCGTTAACAGATAATTGCAGTGAATCAGAAATGCCATTTTTTTATCAATATCTCATTGTTATCTTTTGATAATAGCTAATAAGAATGGATTAAAAAACTCTCCCGTCGCGTACCCCTGTACTATCATCGTACGTCTTATCAATAGCAACAAATTTTCCTAATCGTTTCATAATGATGTACGTATATTACATTTGCAACGTCTTGTATACGAAACTGAAAGTACTGGGACCCAATAAAAATTTTACTGACTGTCTTTTTGGTGACTAGAGACTGACAGCTGTACCGGAGCTACTGGGCTCGAATCCCTCCCAGGACAAACATTGCATGCTGAGCACATTGGTTTGTTCTGTATTTACGTGTCGAGGCAATAGCATTCATTATAATTTGCTTAAAAATTAATAATGTGCCAACAACAGTTAGTACTAGTCTCTTGTAGCCATAAATAACAATGTATAGAGTAGCATATATCGTTTATTGATCTTGACTTAATTTCGCATACATTTCAACTGGAGAATGAAGCTCAATGCTTTCACTCGATCCGACTTTGTCATTGTACTTACGTGAACAATAATTATCTTGTAACGTACGGCAGTCACTGTCGGGAGCGGTGAGGTCGGCAACGACGGATCTGCGTAACTGCGCCTGACGATAGCCAGTCTTTAACCGCGAACTCTTGCCGGTTCAGTTAATATCACTCGAGATAACTGTAGCCGTTTCCCTTATCGGTTGTTGACCGTTTCTATGTATGTTTTTATAAAACGCCGTCCTTTCACGCAACCGCCGCCGCGGGCCGCGACCGCGCCGCTGTCTTCAGTGCTAATTGTTTTATTTTTACTCAATGTGTGACGAAATAGATTTGTTGGACAAACAAACGAAATTTTAATACACGTTAAAGTGATTAATGAATAATATATTGTATTGTGAATGAGATACTATTTAGAATCGTTTGCGGTAAATATAATTTTATTGATCTGATCGATTTTTATCTATAAATTACTCTTTCGTCGTTGAAAGCGGCACGTACCTTGGAAATCGTAAGTAAACTCGTAATTTCGTTATCATTTTTATTTTTCTAACCGACTCGTCTACTTTAATTTATGGCTTCATTCTGTAATAATTTACCTACTTGGAAGATTGAAAAAATTATATAATTAACTTAGTCAAGTAATTGTTTCCGTTGTTTGTGCTTGAGTTTGCTACGTGTAAGTTTTGACCTACATAGTTAATAAAATAAAATAAATTTTGTAAGGGGGGTTTTTGAGGACAAATTAAAATGTCTATTGAAAACCTGTATCTTCCTTAACTAGGAAAAGAAGCGTTGTTTCTGATTATGTTACAATGCCACATTTTAGATAATCTTCGTATTTTTAATGTTTATTTTTTTCAAATTATCTACAAATAAAAATTTCAAGATTTTTAAGGTTTTTTTATCTGTGATAGGTTATCGTTTTAACCGATTTTTTATCTGTACCAGTTCAAAATTACCTTCACCGGTCCAGTGCCGTGTTGAATGGAGCTAATTTCATTGTGAGGCTCGATAGTGACCGAGTTATGGTCCGACCATTGTCGTAGCGATAACCCCGATGTTGAATTGGGTGATGGATGATGGAGTGAAGCTGTGTAATTTATATATTTCGTAAAACATTTGTAAATTGTAAACGTCATGTGTCTTGGGATAAATATTTTGTTCTACTCTTATTTACGATGTTTGTCATTCCAATGGGGTGCTGAGAAACAATAGTAATATACAAATATAGGGGATTGATTTGGAAGGTGATAAGTATTTTTAATGTCATTAATAAGTGAAGAGTATTATTAATAATAGTTACAGTTCCACTGACGGATATCTGACTTAATGAAATGCCTCCGTTATGATAACCGGACAGTTGATAAACATTCTATCTAATATTATAGATATTTTTTCTCACCCCGATTCACGGCAAGCAAATGAGATCACACAAATGTTTGTTTGTCCTAGGTGGAAATGGAACCCACCTAATCCGGTTTAGCAGTCAGGCTCTGAACCTCTACACCAAGAAGTCAGTCTATTTGCGATTATAGTGTAGTCTTATACGTGTTGACGTAGCACTTTTTTTAAAAACCTAATAGAGTTCATTGCCTATTAAATAATTCCATCTTGTCAATGCTTTGATGATTAAACAAGTCATTCAAATGAATAGTTTGTTGTCACGAAATTGGTAAATATTTTGATAGTTCCCAAGAACTGAACAGATCTTTTTTAACAGGCAAAATATATTTAACTAACCTTTTTAACTAGTTCATCTTTATTACTCGAGAAGTGCGTCATTCGCATATATAATGTTACTTTTATAAATATTATCTCCTAAAAACTGCAAAGTCACGGCTGACGCTACCATCGACGTATCTCCAATTGACAGTTGTTTTTTTTTTTTGTAAAAAATATGGAATTATTTGTGAATAATATTTTTGTGTAATGACGAGTGTCGTTAACGGGTACTGTTGAGAAATTTTCCAGATTGTGTTTATATGGAGACTGTAGCGAACGAGTAGGAAGCAGTAACAGTTGTTACGAAAAAAGTTCTAACTATGAAAATTTGCATTTGACCTTGAAATTGCCTGAAGGATAGAAATATAACTGTTTTTTTGTAAATTATTAGCATATTTCTTCTATTTAGTAATTGTCTTGCTACATTCGACACTGTTCCTCAGTTTCTACAATGCGTTACATAATAACGTACGTAGGAGTTAATCGATTATCAAACTCCGATTAATAAAGCGACTTCCAAAGCGATCGCTTACCAAAGAGCCCAGTTTACATTATAATTGCAAATGTTTATTCAACCTTATTTCGACAAGTCCGTATTGAATTCGTGGGCTTTTTATGGGTTTTGACGGAGGTAACGTCTTTAAAATTCCGTATCCACAGTCGAGTTGAGTTCGATTTGATACTTCACACTATCAAGTTTTCGTGTTGTCTTACACA